>CBVK0102475235.1:1336-17518 GCA_900067695.1 Picea abies
GAAATATTGTAACTGCGAAGTATATTCTAATTATAATTGAGTCATTATCTTATAGATCAATCCCCTTTTGTGGATTGATCATGTCGGGCTTTGTATAAGACCAAATCCCCTTTTGTGGATTGGTCAAACCCTAATTAAGTGAGGCTAATTGAGAAGTCGGCCCCCAAAGCTAATTAAAGTGGTTTTAGCCACTAGTTGGAGAAGTCGACCCTACCTAATGAAGAGACACCACCCTAGCACTCCCAGCTAGTATAAATAAGAGAGGCTAGCGCCTCATTCACTCACTCACTCAAGTCACTCATCTAATGCGCAACTTTGAAGGAAGTTGCAGTTGCCAGAAGAAGGAGAGAGAGGTGCATTGCTCAGTCTTGGATATTCTCTAGTGTTTGGTTTATTATCTTGGCATTGTATTGGCAATCTATATTAAGGAAGTTTTTGCTAGGTTTTCTCCCCCATGAGGATTTCCCAGTGTAAATGTTGTGTACCTTGTGATTGTGTTTCTTTCAGTGATCCTGCTTATGCTATTATTGTCTAGTAAATTGAAAAGAACTTGATAGCAGCTCTAAATTTAACAAAAGCTAACTTTCATCATTGGGCACTTCAATTTGGACAAAATCATTGCAATCTGAGGCAATGTGGAGTGGGATATATGCTTAGGCCTCAACAATCCTTTTATTAAAGTAGACTTTGCGAGAGCCTCTAACATGTCAAATGGCTGCAGCAATGGCTTCTCTGGATCTCTTGCTATCGAATGGTTTTCTGCAGTTAGTTTTCTTTATTCAGAGTGAAGAAAACTTTGTTCTAGATCTCCTGTTTTTGAATGGTTAGCTCTAGAACAGAATTTCCTCTGACAGCATGCAACAATTTGTTGCACTGGTTTTATTGCTGATGAGTTAGTTCAATTGCATAAGTGGTTGAAAAACATTCATAAGATAGTAGAGCACATCTCAGCAAAGATGGGACCTTGTCGTTACATATACAGTGTATAGCACCTCAAACCTTACACACCCGGATTGATAATTTAAGTGTGCCCTCACAATTCGGAGGCATTAACTATAGCTGGAATACTGTGACCTATCAACATGTAATTTATTATTATGTTAGCAATGTTGATTGTTAGTGATTGCTAGGTTAGTGATGTGACATGTGACATGTGACCAAGTTGACAGTTAGTGGGATCATGCTAGGGGTTAGGGAGTTGTAACATTTCCTTTCCATATCTGTCTCCATGCCAGTTGTTGGTCCGTAGAGAGTTGTACAAATTGTTATCAGAAGGTTTGGGTTCTCTCACCTTGCCCACCTTGGGAAAGAGAGATGTATTTTCTCAATTTCACATGGTTAATGGAATCCGGAATTTCTATATCTGTTGTTGTCTCGTTTGATGAAGAATGGCTTCATACTTGTTGGAATGATTGCTTTTTGATGCTGCAACTATGAATAATAGTTTATTTATTTTCCAAAGATTGGCAAGTTGGAAAACTGGGTAATGCATCCATTGGAACTGAAAACAAGCCAAGGATAACCAACTATTATTATCGTAACAAGCAAAAAAAATCTTCCTGCAACCTATAAGTTATTGCAAAGCTGGGAAGCTAGTTCCTTGTAGTTAAATAGAAAGAAGGTTCCCTGCAACCAAGTGCATTTTTTCCATGGCACTAGAGTCGACACACAATCATAAATGGAATTGATTTAACTTCATTGCAATTGAACTTGTGACACTGATGTGCACTGCCCTAGTCATTATTTAACTGAAAAAAATATTTTTCAAAGCTAGTATTAAATGTCAAATTGGAAGCAAGGTATTACTCATTGGAAAGGACAATATGCAGTAATAGGATGCACTGATGCAGATGGAAGTTACCAACAAAGGACAGACCAAGGCATCTTCTAGTAAAACAACAAAAGATGTTGAGAGAGAAAGGAACCTTGGTGAGTTCTCCTTGTGAGTGATCAGCTGCAGGGGATGTAGATCCAGTAGGGTCAGCATGACCATTTACAGCATTATTCATAGCTGCATCTGCAGAAGGATTAGGCATGTTTCCACCGTCCTTACGTTTTTCTGTTTCCATCACAGCTGTAGATGTAATAGGGTACTCCACCTCCTCCTCTTCTATAAGCTGAACCATAAGAGGTTAGCATACATAGATATGCCTACAAATCCATGCATCTCAAATGTAGTCGCTTACTAATATAAATGCCTTCAGAACAGCCAACCTAAATATCTAATTATGGTTACAAATATGCAGAAGCCATCCTCAATATCAAAGCATCTTAGCAACTAAACATAGTTAAAAATAGACAGAAGCTAACCTTAATATCTAAAAATTGTTAAAATTAGATGGAAACTCAACTTAATATCTAAACATAGTTACAAATTATAATTCAGCAGAAACTTGAAACTAATACCAATACTTACAGAGGCAGATTCAACTGTCACAGTCCCATGCAAAGTTAAGCGAAGATGAACTTTAATCTTTGGCTTCTCAGGCTTAGATGCTTGGAAGGGACCAATCTACACGAAACACAGAAAGATATTGCATAAATCACAACTTGTTATTCCACTGAAAATTAACTGTATAAGAAACTCGGAAAGTTCAACATATAGTTAAGAAGAAGCATGAGACGGACAGGACTAGAGAAAAGCATGCATAAAAGAGATCTTCAAAGGAGAGCAGAACTAAATAAATGCCATCAAAGAGAGCTTCAAAGAGGAGCACAACTAAATAAATGCCATTAAAGAGAGCTTCAAAGAGGAACACAACTAAATAAATGGCATTAATTATCTTTTCATCTGTCGTTAATCATCTCGCAACTTTTAATACATATAAAACACAAAACAATCCTTTCCAACACCCTTCCTTTCACAGAAGAAAAAAAATAGCATCACATAACATATAACTAATGTTGCACGCTATCCCGTTCAGCTAGCTCAAATGATTGAGTGCTTTGAGCTTCATGCAGGAGGTCTCAGGGTCAATCCCCTGGGATGGCTTCCTCTGTTGCATGCCTCACTCAATGTCCCTACCGGGTTAGGAGATGCAATCAGTGCCAACAAGGTTACACCGGGTACCATCTGCGAAATGCAGGGAAGTGCCCGAGAGTTTCCCCACAAGATTTTAAACAATGTATTAGCTTGGTGGGCTAGCTTGAGTGGTTGGGTGCTTTGAGCTTCAGGAGGCCTCAGGGTCAATCCCCCAAGCTGGTTTCCTCTGTCGCATGCCTCACCCGATGTCCCTTCCGAATCAGGTGTCATAACCAATGTCAATGAGTTATCATTGGGTGGCATCCACGAAATGCAAGGAAGTGTTGGGGGTTTCCTTGCAAGGTTTTCCTTTTAAAAAAAAGTAATGTTGCACGAGAACTCATCCCTGACCCCGAGGGACGCATCCCTTATGTTTCCCTATCCCAAAGGAATCTAGGACTACAAGGGGAAGTCCTTATTTGAAGGGGATATCCCTAGGGACGTGGGGGAAGTCCCCCACATTCCCTAGACATTTGTTGTGTTATCGCAGGATTTGTACTTATGCAAAGCCCACCACAAGATCCCCAAATCTTGCGTAACTATGGAAGAAACTACCACTGTCACCTTAGTAGGATCTTCCCTTGTTTTAGTGATGGAAAAGGTCCACCACAATGGAGGCTTCCCTGGTGACCTCAAGGGATCAAATAGCAAGTCTAGTAGCCAAGTCTACTGCCCCCTATCTTGATCACCAGTTTGTTGGTCTAGGTCTAGGAAAGAGAAGAGGTTGAAGGTGATTTTTGTACCTGCCTGGAACAAGAACACTTTGCAGCATATATACAACAATTACCAAGCTAAAGTATGCAAAAAAAACCTCTTAAGACACTAGACAAGATAGATTGCAATAGTTGTTACAAATTTGCAGCAATAAACAATTATATGGCAGCAGTAAATGATTTGTAACAGCAGCAATAATTAGTGCTCAGAAATACCATAATTGACCGTGAAAGGTAAGCATATAACCAATAGAATATAATCCAATAGCTAGAGATGATTTCTGAATGAGTTAAGCCACCTTTTAGATGAGTGTATGCAGCAGTTTAATGTAATTTTAGATGGCTGTAGCAAATTTTTATAACAATGGCAAGTAATATAGTGAGTTTGCTAAGGTTAGAGTTAGTGTAGTTAGTAGGATACTTGAGAGTTTTGAGAGAGAGGTTTTATCAATCGTTTCACCACAAGAGTTGCTTCAAGACTAGTGCCTTTCTAGGGCTATGGAGTCTCAAATGCATCCAAGCTTGAAGGTTGATCTACTTGAAACCAAGAGGTAGGATCTAAACCCTAAGGTGCAAGCACATTTGGGCCTTAGGCTTTAGATCTTGAGGAGTACGTCTAGGGTTCAAGCACATTTGGGCCCTAGATATTGTTCCTCCCTTCTTGTAGCTTCAACTAGGTCAAAGATCAATTGTCTAAGGCTAAAATCCTAAAGTGCTAGCACTTTAGGGCTTTAGGGTTCAAACCCTAGCAAGGACAATTAACCAATTTTAGACAAATAAGACCTTGTGAGAGGAAGAAACACTTATGTTCCTCCCTTAGGATTTCAATTCACAAGACTTCTTGCAACAAAATAGCAATTTCACTATAAACATCAATAACATAACAAAGAATTGTAGAAATTTACTTACTTCATCCAAAAAAAATCCAAAATATCAGAAATATCCATCCAAAATCAGCCAACCATCCACAAGAGATCCATTCCAAGCATAGCGCATGAGAGAGAAAGACCAATAACCCCTTAGGGATTGAAAATTTCAGAAGTAATCTCAAACTGGTGAGGAAAAGATGATGAAAAAACAAAGGTGAGGGTTAGCCTTTTTATAGGAGGCTACCCACACATATTTGTCCACATAATATGTCAACAACAGAATAAGTGTGTCTGACCCCTCATTTAACGTTTACAAATGCTAAAGTGCAAAAAAATATCATAATGAGCCACACGTGTGAGACGTCAAGCCTCCTTAGGCAAGGAGTGGGCCTCCAAAGGCCACGTGGCATCAATCCGAAGCAAGGTGGGAGCAAGTGATGTCTCTCCTCACCGAAATTCATGCCATCCATCATCAATACCCCAAGAAGTCACCAAACCTGGTTGTGTCATACCCTAGAAGGTGACATCATCACCAAAATAGGGCTAGCGTCCAAGATACAAGTGCTGCGTCTAGGCCCTGAGGAGCTGCATCTCGTCTCTGCCATGTCTCTGACTGTCTGTTGCTGCAATGTCCCCGATCTTGGTGGAAAACATGCTTCCGAGTACTCTGACCAGCCTATGGGCTTCCAGCCCATCAATGTGCCATCATGATTCATGATTGAATCTGCTCATACCAAGCCCATTTGTCCATCGTCCAAGTTTCCAAGGATGTGAGAGTTGTTGTCTAAGGGTGGTGAGTCACTGGATGACCCACTGCTCTCCATCACACGTGCCAAGGTCCTGCAAATAAGGCACAACGTCCTGGGTACAAGCCCAGGATGTCCTTCAAGAAGCATGTCAGGGCCATCCAAGACAAAACAAAGTATAAGACAAGGTTAGTCGAGGTTCACAAGAAACATTAGTCCTTAAAGCATGCAAAGTAAGTTGTAACTTAAGATATAAGCCATGTAAGACAATTCACCTCAGTATCCCCTTCAAGCATCACACCAACCTAGGACACCATGTGAGTTGATAAGTTTAAGTATGGGAGGGCCTTCATCCAACCCTATTAGGTGTGCCACCTAGATAGGAAATAAAATAACCCAGGTAGAGGGAGAGGTCCAGAGGGAAGCAAGAAATAAAGAAACCCTTCAAGTGTAAGTGTGGTAATGATATGGGTTTAGGGCTTACTTCATGGCTTATGGTGTCATTTAATCCATTTCTATGAGCGCCTTTGTGGAGGGTGTGTTTGCTCTTGAGTTACCTCATTCTTAAGCGCTATTTTTTCCAATCCCCCTTTATTAGCCATCTTACTAGTCCGCTTTATCATATTTGCAAGTCCCCTTTTATAAGGTTTCAAGCTATAGCATTGCTATTTGGGACCGGGGTGAGCACTTGAAGGGTAGAGCTCAAGTTTGGACTGGCTTTGGTTAGTCCTTTGCTATCATTCCTTTCTTTCTTTAGCATCATTTTCTGATTCTTTTATTAGCAGTTGCAATCAACCTTTGGGACTTCAGCCCCTCTTCTCACGAGAGAATGGACCATGACCCATTACCGAAGTTTAGTACACTATCAAAGGCTCCAGGATGGAAAGTGTTAAGTATGGTGGGGAACGGAACGTTACCCTTGTGAGGGACCCCTAGTAGTACCCCTTTTCCCTGGGAGGTGACAACACGGGACTAGAGCATAGAAGTTGACCACCAAGGTGAAACAAGGCAACTGACACAATTTCCCAAACCGGTGATCCATTATCAAACTTCAACCAAAGATCCCCATCCACATGCTCGACAAATTAAGCACAACACTTTGCATGAAAGAAGGACTAACATACCTCATGGTGACGATGGCTTACCATCTCCCATACTCTGGGTTGCTTGGATGTGATGAGCCTTGGTTGACCTGTAGATGCAAAGGTGAATGAGGGGGGTTGTTGGGTTGCCATCTGTGGACATGTTGATCATCATCATGGTCGGGATCATGTTCTCCATTGCGGGCCACGAGACATGATCTCCTCTAGTTACCCCTAGGCATGGGGGGTAACATGCCACTAAAAATGACGAGATTTGTGAGACATCTCTAGATGGTTTCTAGGATGTTTGTATGCCCTCTATCCAAATCAGCACCCACATGGCACCGATTCTCTAAGAAAAATATTCACTCAATGGTTCAACGTTCAAACTTCAAACCATGACAAATATCATCTATTCAAAATTTCAATGCATGTCAAAATATTATGTAATATGTTTTCATAATAGGGGGTTACTACAACAACAATTTTGACCCCTATGTTTGATAGGTTTGTGCAATATATGTCTAGTCTATTTGGTGGGGGATTTAATATCTACACATACAAGGTCTTTCAAACCCCTATTATTTAAGCATTGCTACATTTTATACAACACATTTGTATAAGCACCTCACAAAAAAGAGATTGCCTCCTTGAAGGAAGGAGTTGTCAACATACCTTCCTCCCAAATCCAAGGTAGGGGGATCTAAGTATCAAAGTAAAACAACCCAAAAAGGATTAATCTAATATCAATGAACTTGATTGGAAAGCAACTTTAATATCTACAAGTCTAACCATAAGAAAATGCTCAAAATTTAAAAACATCAAAAATAACAAGATGTATTCATCTCAAGCCTCTATGAATTATTTGACCTACAAAGGGGATAAACATGCCTCTCCTTGGCCTACAACAATTATGCCCGCATAAATTGAGTCATTAAGCTTTTGAGATGATAGGATTATAATAATACGACTTAAGGCAAATGACCATCTTTCTGAATTTTGAGAAGCTTCTCTTGAGGAAATGTCTTTTTCCCCTTGGATCGAAAAAAAAAAATTGTTGAACAAACTACCTAGTTATGTTGGTCGTGTGCGAGTGGATTTCCTCGGCCTGCCCATGCAATTCCGGCCTTTCCTCAAGGAATGAGCCTCGTAAATTTTTTAACACGAAATCCTATAAGTGAACGTGTATGAGAGTTACCCTGTCTAAATATCTTTAGGAATTTTTCATAATCCCAACAAGGGATAAGATGATCAAGCAACCTATGTGATGCATCAATTTGCCCAACACTTGCTTTCATTGCCAAAGTCCAAACCATAAAATACATGACTATCCTCTCACGATTAAGCCAAACTCACT
Source organism: Picea abies (assembly GCA_900067695.1). Taxonomy (NCBI): domain Eukaryota; kingdom Viridiplantae; phylum Streptophyta; class Pinopsida; order Pinales; family Pinaceae; genus Picea; species Picea abies. The sequence goes on from CBVK0102475235.1 coordinate 9,126, forward strand.
AATGCTCGTTCTAGTGAAGGTGCTAAAACCTAGTCTCATTCAACGTCTCAAGGAAATAATGAATCTAATGGAGGTTGGGTTCAAGTAGTTCTTAAAAACTCCTAGAAAAATAAGATAGTTACAGCTCCAAAGGACAGTTGCAACTCTAAAAGCCCATCCTACCAAGCTTACAACTCCTAGGATGTTTGGACCCATGAAACACACGGCCCCGAGCACTGGGAAGGAAGTGTTGCATCCTTCCCAAGCCTCCTCTCAAGTAAGGGGCAAGAGAGTGTGCTCCCCACCTCTTTCTTCTGAATCCTCAAGAAGCCTCAAACCCAAGGAATCCCAGAAAAATCCCAAGGTTTTTCTAGGTGTACTCAGTAGTCTCTTTGACCTACTTTTGTGGTCATTGGTCAGACATTAATAAAATTATCTTATCTTATCTTATCTTTTCTAGAAGATTGATTCCACACAATGACTTTGAATTCCTACAAGGTCCTAGCCAAGCTAGATGATAATGTCGATGAGGGCAATATGGACTATATTGTTATTGATCCCCAATGAAGGTAGCATCATGGAATGGTAGTGGTCTCACTAACTCCTGTAGAAAACCACTATCTGTAGAACAAGGACCTTGCTTCAATATCTTGATATTTTGTGTATTCAAGAGGTGAAAATTGTTGAATTTTTGCTTAAGGCTACTTTAAATTTTATTTCGCTGCATGTTTTTATGCCAAAGCACGCAGGGAAAAGGTGGTCTAGCCACTTTGGTCTCCCCCATAGCTTGTTTCTTCAATGATGGGATGAGGGACTAACCCTTAATAGAGACTGATGTGGATCCTTTTCAATTTGAATTTTGGATGGTCAAATATTGGGTCTGGCCAACAAATATGTCTACAATGACACTAAAGAACAAGTTCATTTCTGGAAATGGATGGCCAATGAGCTCCCAAAAGCTCATTGGCTAGTTTTGGGGGACTTCAATATGGTGAATGCATAGGAAAAGGAGGGCATGTTCCCAATCAGAATGCCTCATGGGACAAAGCTTGCCTAGAACACCTCAAAGCCAAGCAAGAGCTTTGCAACCTGAATAAATTTTGTAGGAAGGACTCTTCTGGGCTTTGGTTTACCTAGTCCAATTATAAAAAGGGCAACGAAAGAAACCTCAAGAGGATGGATGCAACCATGTTTTCTAAACAAAATAGATTTTACTTTAATTGTAGTGGGGGAAATTTTGTCTAAAATCTACATATTTGGAAGAGGTCACTCTTTCAAACCACTAACCTATCTATTTTTCACTTGTTTCTTTTTTGAATGTGTCCCACTTGATGAATCAATATTGCATTAATTGTATCAAAAGGATTTGGAATGTCTTAGCTAGGCGGGGGGGTGACGGTTGGATTACATGGTGGGAGGATGCCATTGCACAAACAACCTCCTTCAACAAGGTTATGGGTGGAATATCACTTCCTTTCACCAAAAATGCCACAAGGTTATTATGAAATAATAGGAACATGTTAACCATAAGCTGAAATTCATCCCCTTTGATAAGGAAATGCACGCTAAAGCTGCCAACTTTTGATACTTTCTTAAAGTTGATGAAGTTCGACATGCAATTGGAACTTAGTTAAGAGCCCTCTAGGCTCTAACACCTTTTAAAATTGATTAAGTGCAACAGGCAAGGGGAGCGCAATTAAGAGCCCAACACCAATGGATTAAAATAAGTGACATGCCTATCAAGAACTTCAATGCCCTAGCTACCAAGGACACTATTGAAAACAGTTATGCCCTTAAAACAAACAAAGGCCAAATAAATTAACAAGCAAGAAGATATTGAGGAATTTGTCAACTATTATAGGATAGGGTTCCAGACTCAAGGCCTCACAAAGGATTATAAGGTGGTAATGTAAACTTGTCTAGATGTGGTATAGCATTCTCTCATGGGAGCAAGAGAGAATGTGTGAGGAGTCACAAAATTTGGATGAGTTAACAATTGCTCTAATAGAGATCGCTAAGGATATATCATAGGGATTGGACAACTTTCCATGTGAATTTTATAAGGCCACATTGTAATATCCCTAGTAGAAATTGGCTAGGATACCAATGGTTTGTTGTCCAATAATGTAATTTTGGTTGTGTTAATTTGTCAAGAATTATGTTTTACTATGTTTTATGATATAACCCCATTGACATCTTTTGACAAACAATTTGCAACAATAGTCATATCATCAAACAGATTGCAGGTATCTCAAGGACATACAATATTGAAAAGACAACAATGGCATTTCTTATTATGAATGGCATCTGAAGACATAACAATAACATATATCTACTTGGTGCTACAGCAGCTGACACACAACAATAAGACACTACAACTCAAATCCAAAACCTGGGTGATGCCATAGTCTCTTCAGAAGTGAAGTCGATATGTTCCTGCTAGGCTTACAACCCTCCTCTGTACCTCACGATTTAGCAAGGGGGCTCACGACTGAGTAAGAAGGGTCACTAAACCCTTGTGGCTCTACTCCTAGAGCTCATGGCTCCCATTCAACATCCAAACTGCCTGTATAAACCCCTGCGGCACCTCTTATACCCACGGATCTGAGAAATAAGGGGGACAACCCCCACAAAATACCATTGTAGCTTCCTACAGTCACTTGGCCCTACAAAATGAATGTGATTGACCCTCCTAGCAACCACGAATTCTCCAAAAGAGCCCTTATAGTCTCCCTCAATACCCACAGACCTGCAAAAAGGCAACTCGACTCTCCAAGGGAACTCCACAACTCTGCCAAACAAATCGATGCAACAATTGATTGAATACAAGTCATAAGATGAAATTGCAATGGAAATCCTAGCTAGATCCCCCCTCTTGTTTAGCTAGGGTGGGTGTTGTACCACCGAAACCAAACCCATGGTGGAAGGGTTTTGTCAAAACCCTAACGAAAACTTGGCTCCAAGAGCACTCCAAAATGAGAGATCAAATCATGATGAGGAAGGTGAGGTGCAACCCTTCCTTTATACTTCTTTGAACCCTTTCTAGATCTTTCCTCCTTTGACCAAATCCACATGACCTTTATTTCCCTTGTTAATTTTCATTTAAAGATTAATAATTCCTTTATAACCCCTTTTTAATGTCGGAAAGTGATTACTTGATTTGTAAGTCATTCCTTGACGTCGAAAGTGTCGTTCTCATCATCCCAACCTTTAGATCTTTTCGTCTCGATTCCAATGAGCTATTACACGAAGGTGTTCCTTCCAACAATATGACCCAAATAACACCTTAGTGCATTTAATTAATTTATACTCAATCATAACCCAAAATTACATTAATCATCAAAATGTCACGGAACCAAGAGCGAACTGTGTGGAAATGATTCTAATGATGAAAGATGGCGAATGGACTAGCATGGGCCCCATATAGCTCCTCCAAATTGCCCGAGCTCACTGTTATCCTCATTTTACTCCTCTGGTAAGGCTGACATAAACTCATAAGGTCGCCTTTGACTGAAGGGCAGGGGAATCCAAAAATGGGGACATTACACACATGGTATTTTGTTGGGCTAAACCTACTCTAGGTCTACAAAGAAGCCATTAAAATGCAATCATTAGACCCTTGCATAAACAAAGGAATGATCCAATTTATTCCTAACCCTCGAAACCCTAAACATATTACTAGTTGGAGACAAATAATTATTTTGAATGTCTTGCATAATTCCAGTCAAAGCTCTATCCATGTGCATTAAGCACTTCCTACCCAAGATTATTCCCCTAGAACATCCAATGTTTATCAAAAGGTGCTTCATTTTCAATAATCCAATTGCAATCTAGGAAGACACAAAGTGGACTTGTTGCCTTGGCCTTGATGCTCTCTTCATAAGATCGACATTGATAAAGCTTACAACATGGTTGAGTGGTCCTTAATACTAGGCAAGCTCAAAGCCTTGGGCTTTGGGCAATTCATACTAGGATAGAGTTGAGTGGTCCTTCATACTAGGCATGCTTACTTGGAGCATTTTATATAGTCGAGGGATGGCCTAATTGTACACTACAAGTATACTTGGCATCATTGGTCTCATGGCCTCAAGTACCCTCTTGGACAATATAGGGTAAACTCTCATCAACATCAGATTGAGCTTGAGCATTATATATCCCACAAGAGGAGAGAGTATGTCAATTATGCCATTTGTAAGAGGTGGTGTTAGCGTCAAAAGTCACTCCTGGATTGCAACAGGAGCAGAGCCCGACGCCCATCAGTTTAATGTCACGTTTTGTTTAATGTTTAATGTCACGTTTTGTTTAATGAGGTGATCAAATGGAGGTTAACTCAAGACGATGTAGCTCTAACTCCGAAACTAGGCCAAGAATGCATGGGCAGGTGAGGTCTTGCATGAACTTCAGACAGTGAGGTGTAGTAAGGGTGAGTAGGGGGAAGACTTATATCAGGGAGATGCGAAGGTCTGTAGTAAACATCAAGTTTCTAACAAACCGTAGAAGGCGGCATCCAAACACAAGATCTTCTTGCACTCAAACACAGAAAACCAGAGAATACAATAATGCATAAATAAATCCTTTATCATGACATAATTGCAATGATCCGCACGAATCATTCGTTCACGAACTCTCTTAGCATGAGACGAAAATTAGACAAAGTAAGAAAGACTGTCTGTCTTAAAGCAAGAAATCTCATATGCAACTGCATAACCAGAGAACTAGAGTCTGTGCTAAAACTTTACAATCGAGAGCTCTGCTCTACCATCGATAGATACAAAAAAAGGCCAAAATGCCTACATATGCTCTTGCCCATTTCGCCCAGCAGAGGCGTCTCCTCAATCACATCTAGCCTGCATTCTACTGTCATACGCTACCTTAATTCTTCATGGCTCGCGCCAGGGGGGTAGCTGAGCCCTTAAATGTTGAATTGGCGTGTGCAGGCTTCCCTGGCGAGTTGGAGACTCGGCGTGGCTTCCATGGAAAGAATCAGTACGGAGGACCATCTCGGGTGGACCTTCAGCCGAGACGTCCATACCCTGTAATTAATGAGTGAAGCGAGGCTTCAACCACCTTATCTCTTCTTCGTTTATCCTCAAGCTGGCATCGGGATTTAGATCACATTGAATCAGTGCCTGGAGAACACAGTGCCCCCTCTCTTGAATCTTAATTAGGCGCCTTTGGCCTCTCTGTCAGAGTGCTTTTGGCGTTTCGGGGTTCGCGGATGAGAAAGGATTAGGATTTTTCTCCTTTAAAGTCACGATGGGCGAAATGTCGGGAGGGCCTAACGGTCGCCACGTGTTCCCCACTAATTTGACGGCTCTGAACTAACCCGGTAATACTGTGGGCCCAAGTTTCGACGCTTTCGACGCTATCGGGGTTCGGGGTGAGAAAGGATTAGGATTTTTCTCCTTTAAAGTCGCAATGGGCGAAATGTCGGGAGGGCCTAACAGTCGCCATGTGTTCCCCACTGATTTGACGGCTCTAAACTAACCCGGTAATACTGTGGGCCCGAGTTTCGACGCTTTCGACACTATCGGGGTTCGAGGTTTCGAAATGTAAAATGGCGAGGAATGCTTACCGCTCAAACTCCCGAATGCCGACATGACGTGGATGCGTGCCGCGTGTCCTTCAAATGGACGGCCCAGATAGTATTTGCTATTATAAAGGGGTTGTCCCCCCTTCACCCGCTCGCTTGATATGACCTGGTGCTGAGATCCGGGGCTTAGTTCGAAAGGAGCTTCGGAGTTTCGTTGATCGGCACTTTCAAGTGCAATGGACGGAGAGCTTCCTGACTCATGATACCCGATACGCCGACAGGCTGCCACCTGTCCCGGTTGGATCAGACGACCCAAATCTGATTTGAACTATTGGTGTTCCCTCTTGCGCTAAACCTCGGGCAACTCGGTAGCTCCGAAAACCCGATGACTGTCGATCTGCTTTGTAAATAGATCTTGGATGTTGCCAACGCTATTTTGCCCGCTCACTTGCCTTGCTACCGGAAAAACAAGGAATCTCCCGTGCTGCACTTGGGCACTTCCTGAGCAACCTGCAGACCTGGGTGCTTTTGCGCCTAAGACAAAAATAATCGCTAACAGGTGGAATTTAAGGAACATTTCAATTTCAAATGGCCCATCCACTACGATATTAGGGGGAGATACCATTGCCTCTTCTATGATTCAAGGAGATCCCTATCTATCTTCATCTGATATCTTGACCAAAGGTGTCTAGCACTTTACATGCATGAGGCAATGACTATTAGAAGACAAACCCTATAGGTTTCTTTTGAAGACCACCTTGTTGAATTGATTACCTCCTTTATCCAACCAATTTTAGTGCTTTGCAGCACTAAGCAATAAGCAAATCTTCCAATGATTGACATAACATGCATCAAATCACCAGGACCACATACAGCCTCTCGACCCAAGGTCAATCAAGTCGTTCCCACATTAGCTAAGAGTACTCATCTTTGGCATGGATAGGATCCACAGCCCAATTTGGGCCAAAGCCAAATCACCAAAAAAAAATCTCCACCCTTAAGTGTTAAAAGAAAATTTGCTTGTGGCTCTCATATGCCTCCCAATATCACCCAACTCAATCCTCTCATTCCTAGACATTCTCCAAATGGCATCATTAGACAGTGCATTGGATTCTTCATAATGATTGATGTTGCAGCAGATAATTCTTCCTCCACGCCCTCTTCCTCCTCATCTTGTCTTACGAAAAATATAACTAATCTCTTATAGTCTTTCTTCTCCTTTGACATACTATTTACTTCATGTATTTCACATTTTGTCATGTTTTATGCTTTCGGAGTAGCCTTGGGCACTCCTACAAATTCGTAACATTGATTGTACTTCCTAGTCCCATTGACCTACATTTTGATGATTTGTTGGACATTAACAAAATTAGTCTATCTTATATTATGTGTGGGCTAACATTGATGGGAGAAAAGGCTTTCACTAGGTTAACTAGAACACAAGTTGCACTCCTGGAGAATGGGGAGTATGGGAATAATTTAGATGTCGCCACAAGCTCAGGTGCTTTGAGCAAAATAGATTATTCGAGAACTAGAAGGAAATGAAGCCTGGAAAGTTCTGGAATTGCAAATGATATGGAACTCTTCTAATCCTCGATAGGGCTCAATCTACAAACTCTTGATGTGATATTTGTCCATGTGAAGATGAAAGGTTCCTTTATTGCTCAAAGCATTTGGAATACATAAAAGGTCATCAGTTGCAAAAAACACCAAAAAATCGTAGAAATCGCAATTTATGGCAACTCGAAGAAGAAAACGAGAAATCGCCAAAGAATCGCCGAAAAAATCGGGCCGGTTTTTTGGCAATCGCGATTTTTTCCCAAAAAATCGCGAGTCGATGGAGAAAAATCACCGGATGAAAAAGTGGTCGGTCAAGTTATCCACCACGGGTTTTTTGGGGTTTTATTTGACATTTAGCCAAGGAGGAGAGCCAAGCCATCCAACCAACCAAGGAAGAGTTTGCCATTGGGAATTTGTGGATTCAAGGGTCAAATTTGTGGATTTGGCAATGGAATTTTAAGTCCACTTCACAGTTTTTGCATTTGGAGGTAAGGAAAAAAATTTGCCTATTATTTCTCATTTTTCCATCAAAGATTTTAATAGGTTTTCAGTGGCAATGAGTTTTACGTTTTCAAAATAGATTTTTGATGGATCAAAAACCATTTTTTGCCACTGTTATGTGATTTTCTTTCTTGCCATGTATGCCCAAAAACGTTTTTGGGATTTTCTTGCCCTAGGTCAATGTAAAGTAGATAAAAAAAATTGGTGTGTTTTACGGGTTCAAAACCAAGTTTGAATGCTAGATACATCATTGATTTAGCTCTGTTTTTTAAATTTTCATTTTTTCATCAATAACACATGCTAAAAAACGATTTTTTTGCCCTAGGTTCAAATTTTTCCATATTAGAGATGTCAAAGTCATTGAATCCAATCTAGGAAGTATGGTGAGCTTGTTAATCCAAGGAATCGACAAATTCTCTCATGCAATCTATGTGGGGAAAAAATGATCGGTGGGGTATACAGGCTAAAATACCACCTTGCGAAAATTCCAGGGCATGAGGTGAGTATTTGTCCTAATTCAAGCCCATAACTCGTTGTGAAAATACCACCTTGCGAAAATTCTAGGGCATGAGGTGGGTATTTGTCCTAATTCAAGCCCAAAACTCGTTGTGAAGGCCACAAAAGCACTCGAAGAATATGCAGAAAACAAAAAGTACGCAGAAGCCAAGAAAAAAGAAATGGCTTCAAGATCCAATTCAAGCACACACACTCTTGGGGCAGTGGGAGTGTGGGGTCTAGTGAGATCCACTCCTCACAGTCTGTAATGTTAATATTATGGTAGCTGCGGGAGGTATTTACCCCTACATGTGAACCTGACGAG
>CBVK0102475243.1:0-10382 GCA_900067695.1 Picea abies
ACATTTAAAATTTAAATTTTGACCTCATTTGAAAAAACAATACAATATTAGATTTTAACATATATTATAATACAATATTACATTATATTGCATTACATTATATTAGTTTTTTTGTGGTCTTGTCTTTTCTCATTAATTTAAGGTTTCAAAATACATGAAGGCTACAATAACACTATCAAGTTATTGAACAATGAAAAGTTAAAAAAATACTATTTTTGTTTTCAATTTGTTTTTTTTTTTTTTAATTGTTATGTTGAATATTTAAATTGATATAAATTTTTCAAGTCAACACAAAACTAATATGAAAGTCAATGCTAATTCATTGCTATATACTACCTTCGACAGTGCAATAATATATTTTCTCTAAGGCTAAAATTATAATATTTTAAAATCATGATCTATAATGTTATAAACTAAAATATTAGAATCAACTTCTAATTAAAAACTTGTGTTACGAATAATACCTCTTCTTTTTTCTATGGTTAAATTTACAACTTGTTTGAAACTATGGTCTTAACAACTATCATTGTTACAACCAAAATCGATCACCAAATTAAAAAGTGGTGTTTTTTTTTTGTAAGCTAGTTTTTGTATCACCTGTTATAAACTGAAATTACAGAGCAGAGTGTCAACATTGGTGCTGAGGCTGGCATGAGAGGAAACCAGCCCACCACCAAGTGTAGAAGTTCCAATATATTGTATTGCAATAGCTATATATAGACCAAGTTACAAAGTTTGGTATGATATGAAAAGTTCTAAGTATATTACTGTAATAAAAAGAGTAGGCCTGCAACCTTGCATACCAAGCTATAACTGTGTAAACCAAAAAATAACAGGCCATAAAAACTTATTTAGAAACATAATTGTAAGGGAAGGGATGCTCGGATGAATCTGGCCATTTAGGAGCCATGATAGCTTAGAGAAGCTCCTCCTCATTGTGTCGCTGCTTGGGATCTTTAGCTCCAGAGTCTAATAGCCATTCCAAACCTTTTTCCATCAACACTTGCCAGAATTTATGCTCATCATTGTCTCCACGGAGAGCTCGAATAATGTTGTGTTGCGCCTCTCTGAAGACATGGTGGGGTGGTGGAGGGGGATGAGAGCTCGAGGCTTGGACATGGTCGGGAACATAATTGGTGGGAGTGGAGGAGAGAGGTGGAACAGGGGTGGGTTTTTCGTCAAAATTGGTAGAGGTCGAGAAAGCATAACGAGCCTCCATTTGCGAATGGAAAACACAATTGTAGCCAAGGAAGGATGAGTTGCGAGCAGTGTGGCTGCGAACTAGAGAGCGGTTTCCACTTGCAAGTTTGGGACGACCTCTCTCATGAGGCATGAAAGAAATCCAGGGAAGATAAAGTGGGAGACTGAGTGGAAATTCAGGAGGCAACACAACGATGATATTGAACAAGAGAGAGGCGAGACTGAAAATGAAAATTTGTTGATGGTCTAATGAGCTCAGAGCAACAAGAGGTTGGGTAAGTGATAGCGTCATGAAGTAGAGAGAGGAGTGACATAACAAGGTTCATTCACTTTGATTCCAACGCGCGAAGGACTATCGGGATCAGGGCCAGGATCAAGGATCAAGTGAATGGATTGATCCTCATTGAATGAGCGTCATCGTTCATCAAGCTCGATGGAGGATGAAACGATGTCGGGTTGTCCATGTGGCACTTGATTGATCTGGTTGATAGCACCCCATTCGGGGTGAATCGAAAAGTGGTGCTACAAGTAGCACATTTTTGTTTTTTTTCAAGGTTAAAATTACAACTTGTTTGAAACCATGGCATTAACAACATGTATCGTTGTGACCAAAATCTTAAAATCAACCTTCAAATTGAAAAGAGGTGCTAGCATTAGCATCCTTTTCTTTTTTGAGCTTAAAATTGCAACATTTTCGCCAACCAAATTTTGATCCTACAAAAATTTTGTTTTTCATCTTTATGTTTTCTTTCAAATAGAAATTGAAACCAGAACCTAAAAAATCAATATTATGATAAACAAAAACGCTCTACCCACCTGCTTTACCATAATCTTCCAAAAAAAAACTAAAAATAAATAAAAACTTAAAAAACATAATTTAAAAAATTCAATAAAAAACTTTTAAATAATTAAACTAAATTAAATTAAAATACTTTATTTATATATAACACATAAAAAAACAACTTTTATTTATTTATATATATAATCATAAAAAAATATACTTTAACAAAAAATATATATGAAAAATAAGTCTAATTGTGGGTGGGGAATTGTTACAACACCTTGATCTCTCCATCCTTCAATATGCATAGCAAGTCTCGATAGGTTGGATCGAGGAGGAAGGGTTGGAGGCCCAAGTCTCAATATGCCTAGTCGCATGTCTACATAGGTTGGATCGAGGAGAAGGGTTGGAGGCCCAAGTCGTGGCAAGTTAGGGAGGGAGAAGAGTGGATTGGAAGAGGTGTTAGAAAGGTGGAATTTTTTTTTATATTTTGTTTAAATATTTGTTTTTTTTTAATTTTTTTTATCTAAATGAATTTAGCAAAGTAAATCGTGGTGAATTTTTTATTTTTTATTATTGTAAAAATTGATCAGAAAATATGCTCATAAAATCTCCAAAAATTCAACATTTAAACTACTACCATTTTAAACACATTTTTTTTTTAATTATTTTTATATGTTGTGTTTTATTCAATATTTTTTCTATTTTCATTTTTATACATATTCTATTTAATATTTCTTCTCACCTCACTATTATATATATGAGAGTGGGGTAACGGGAAATATTGAGTAAAACATATTTCCTTACACCCCTACTTCAATTTGGGGGAAATATGTTCTACTCAATATTTTCCTCCATACACACCCTCATAAAAGGATGAGAAAAATATGTTTTACTCAATATTTCCCCACGCTCACCCTCATAAAAATACATTTATTATTATTATTATATAACTTGTTATATATATATATATATATATATATATATATATATATATATATATATATATATATATATAATAACAAGTTATATAATTTAATTTTTTAATCTGTATTTTTTAAATTTTATTTATTGAGTTTTATTTATATTTTTTTATGAGTGTATTTTTTTAAGGTGAGGGTAGAGGGGGTAAGTAAGGTGATTTTGTTTGTTGTAATATTGGTTTTTTAAGTTAAGGTTTAAAAAATGTTGTAATTTTAAGCGTATTTGTTTTGGATTTAGAGGTTGATTTTAAGGTTTTGGTTATAATGGTACGACATGTTAAAACTATGGTTTCAAATAAATTATAATTTTAACCTATCGAATAATAAAAAAATGGGTACTTGTAGCACTACTTTTGATTTAATCATTAAAGTTGAAATTTTGATTACAAAGACATTAGTTTTTAAGTTCATGGTTTCGAACAAGTTATAATTTTAATTATAAAAAAAAATACCTCTAATAAAACCATCTTTTATTTTTAAAATTAATTAATTTTTTTTTTAATAACATTATATATGATTACAAAATACCATAATTTTAATATAAACAAATACCATTAAAACGTTTTTTTTCATTCAAAAAATAATTTTAATATTTTTAATTGAAAAATATATATTTTTTAATGTTAATATTTTTAATTGAAAAATATATATTTTTTAAAATTAAAAACTATATTATATCACATTTGAGTATAAAAAAGCTTTGTGATAAACACTTTGAATTATGTTTGATTTGCAATGAAATAATCAAAGTATTAAATCTTAGTGTTCATGCCCGTGGTATGTTTGGATCGGATTGGATTCTTGATAAACTTTTAATAAAGAATAATATAAATGTTTATGAAACATGCATTGTTTTTTGTTTTATCTTTTATTGAAAAGAAAGAAAACACCTTCCATTAAAATGACAACAACTTCAAAAGTGTATGGTCACCTCGGTGAATGACTTGTCACCTCATCGTGAACAAAAAAAAGTCTATGGTCACCTCATTGTGAACTAACTTGTTATGAAAGAGACATTATAGTAAGTATGGTGGTGTATGTTGATTGGTTTATAATGGTTTGATATAATTATTGTTAAGGTTTGATATAATTATAATGGTTTCATATTACCTAATGCTTTAGACACGCCCTCCTTGATATTACCTTTCATGACAACGTTCAACAGTTTACAAAATCCATTTTGTTTGCAAATCTATGGAATAAAACTAAAGTTTATGTCTTACAAAATTAGGTATCAGTGTAAGGATAGATTTCTTTTTTCTTTTGGAACTTGGGAACTTGATACATGAATATGAAGTAAGCGGGTTTTTGGGGCGGGAAAAAAGAGTTTTTGAAAACCTGCAATTGAAGCAGGTTTAATGGAGTCTGTGGCTATGAGGTAGATGAGTATTATCAGATAGGTGAGAAGGAAAAGCTCACATACAACCCTCGGATGAGGACTGGTGTGTTTTAAGGATGGGTGTTTAGTTTTGGTCATTTATTGACAGTGGAAGTAGAAGCTTCCATCCAGTGTAGAGGGTGTCTAGTTAGGGGGTCTCTTCTTCCAAGTTCCACATCCCTTCTTCATTGATTACACTTATGCCTTATCGGTTTTCTCCCGCTTGATGAGACAATGCTCCTTAACTATTGTTTCAGACCTTTCCTGAGGTGGCAATCAGTGGAGTGTTCAAAATAGTTACATAATGGAGAATGAGGTCACAACTCTACTAGGAGGGGAGGACGTGGATCATTGGGATCGGTAGGGGTTGTTGGCTTTAGTCGACGAGCTCTGCAACAATTATTACATGAGGATGGGCAATAACTTTCCATTTAATAAGTCAGCTATCGTTCTTCCCTCGACTTATGCTTCAGCTTTACCACCTTCTTGCTCACCATCAGGAGTAGTAAAAGAGTTAGACATTCCACAACAGGTTGGTTTATCTTTATGAGAAGGATCTGCGGGTGGACTTACTCACAAGAGTTTCCATGGTAAGGAAGTCCCAGGGTCCTTCTCGCGGGTGTTAGAGCACTGTGTTCCTAGTGGGACTAGTTCTTTAGAATACGCAGAGGTCACAAATCGACACAAGAGGGGTTCAAAACTTCGTCCACAAAGGGTGTGGAAGCCGAAGAGGAGAAAACAACGGTTAGTCATGGTCATGGACATAGGCTTGGAAGAAGCCTGTAACATGGCTCTGTGCGCTCTGGTGGGTAGATTAGCATACAGGGAGTGCTTCTCACAAAAGTTGTCGAAGTGGTTTAAGAGACCGAGGGAGTCAGTCCTAGGCTATATCCCTGAGGTCATAACTTTATCTAGGGGTTGGTTAGGTTTTATATTCAAGAGCCCGATGGACTCGGCATTAATTCTAGATAGGTTTTGGGGCTATGGAGGAGGTAGCTTGATGCTGAAGCAATGGCGCATTAGCTTCAACCTAGTAACTGAATATTTAAGCTATCGTCACTTATGGATTCTTCTACCGGGGCTCCCTTTGCAATTATGGAACATAAGGCACTTGAGCAGATTGGAAATTCTTTAGGGTAGTTCTTAATGGTAGATGAGCATGCTCTAAAATACGTTGATAAACATATGGCAAGGGTCCTCGTTGAAGTTGGCATTCACGCTGGATTGGTGGACTCCTTATATATAGAATGGTGGGGCCATTTATACGCTCAACGCCTCGATTACTTAGGGATACCTTTTCACTATTCTTTTTGTAGAAGAACAAGGCATTTACGCAAGGATTGTCCCCAGCCTTTTGGAGCAAAAGAATTGGAGGAATCCTCGGAGGAACTTTTGGAAAATTCTTACTCAGCTTTGGGGGACTCCCCAGCTGCGGGTGTCTACAGTGGGATACATTCTGATATGAGTCCAGAACCTGCAGATACTTCTTTCCTTGGTAAGCTTAAATTTTATTGTCTTTTTTTATATAATACGCTATCGGCTTGGGAGAGGGATCGTTTAGACTCTCATATGATTTCTGAATCGGTGATACATTGTGAGGTCGGTTTGACTTCTGAGGTTGACACAGGCCCGACCCCTCCTGTTATTTCATCTTCCCGATTTGTGTTATTACCAGACCTGACTTCTCCAAAGAATAAGAGCCCCACTACGTTATCGACCTCTTTAGAAGAGGAGGAATCTTACCCTATTCTGGGTTACGTGGAACCGACCATTAGTGACCACTCTTTGGAGAATCTTCTTATGTCCTTAGTTCCTTCTATTACTGGAAACTTTGGAACTATGCCTATCCCAACTTACCATGAGAAGGATCTAATAACAAGCAATAGTTCTTTGGGAGCATCGTCATCGATTGTGGGGGAAAGGATAGATCCTGGTAAGGACCCCGCATGGTGGAGAGGCTTAGGGATGGAGCTTTCTCCCATAAAAACCAGGAGTGCTCGTAAAAAATTGGTTTCGGTGATTTCTACTTCTGATTCTCTTCCAATAATTCAAAAAGAAGGGGCACTTAGAGGCATGAAATCTCTAGCACAGGCTAAATCATGATCCTCCTCTCCCTTAATCTTAGAGGGGTGGGAGGGCCCCTAAAATTGGCCTCCATGAGAAGACTTTTAGAGAAATCTCATCCTTCTATTATTTTCTTACAAGAAACCCTAGTAGAGGCAGATAAGGCTAGGAATTTCATGTTCTCCCCGAGGCCAAATTGGATGATTTGTGCTGTAAGATTAGTCAGAAATTCTGGCGGGCTTCTAGCTTCTTGGGATCCTACTTGCTTCGATTTATGCCGGTCCTAAGTGTTGGAGGGATTTTTTTGACAGGATCAAGTTTACCAACGAAAATGAAGCTGTCGATGTTGAATGTTTACAGACCATGCAAAGATCGTAAAGCTTTTTGGGAAAAGGTTGAGAGAGTTGGTCTATTATTAGTTGATGATCTAATTATGGCAGGTGATTTGAATTTAACTACAAACTCAGGGGAAATCTGGGGTGAGACAACACAGGCCGATTCATTGGCGGGCTTTTTTATAGAGCTATTTTAAAAAAACAATCTAGTGGATGTGGCACTGGCTGAGGTGGTGTCGACGTGAAGGAATGGTAGGAAAGGAATAGAAGGTATTTCAAAAAGACTAGACAGGTTCTATGTGGTAGAGAATTTTCTTATAAATACTGGCAGATTCCGAGCATGGGTCGAGTACCCTTTCATATTTGACCATGCGCCAATTATTCTCCAGCTGGGAGAAGCCAGATCAAAGACGACATATCCTTTTAAACTAAATCATGCTTGGTTACGAGAAACAACTTTTGATGAAATGGTGAAAGAGGTTTGGCAGGAAACATCATTGCAACACTACGAGGGAGCCCAAAGCAGACTGGTTAGAAAACTGGCAAAACTGAAAGTGCGTGCAAAGAGCTGGTTAAAGGAGAAAAGGAACTTGGAACGTTTGGAAATGAATAATATTGAAGGCGGTATAGATGATCTCATATACAAGAAGGCACATGGCTATCTATTAGAGGACTATGAGACACATTTGAAATCATTGGAGGATGCTCGTAATAAGAAACTCCTCGAGGAGGAGGAGCTATGGAGACAAAAAAGCCGAGCGATATGGATCACAAGTGGAGAAAAAAACACTAAGTTCTTCCATAGGTTCGCTAGCTACCGTAGGAATAAAAAGCATATCTGGGAGATCAAAGATGACTCGGGCATGGTACACTGTCAGCTGACGGACATAAAGATAGCAACTATTGATCATTTTAAATCATACTATAAGGCTTCTGATACAACTCACATTGGAGAACAGGTAGAGACTCTAAGGCTATTCCCTAGGATGGTAAGTGAGGAGGAAGTTACAGCTCTTGAAAATCGATGTTTTAAGGAGGAAATCCTAGAGGTTTTGAAAGGATTCACAAAGGATAAAAGTTCTGGGCCGGATGGTTGGACGGTAGAATTATTTCTTCATTATTTTGATTTAGTTGGCCAGGATTTGGAAGAGATGGTGGAGGAAACTAGATTAAGACGGGAAGTATCAAAACAAATAAATTCCACGTTCATTTCTTTGATCCCAAAAGTCAATAGCCCCAGGATGTTTGCGGATTTTCGTCCTATTTCTCTTTATAATCTGTGCTACAAGATAATCTCAAAACTAATTGCAAAGAGACTTTGTCCTATTCTCTCTTGAGCTCTGTCTGATGAACAATTGGGTTACCTCAAGGGAATACATATTCTTGATGCCATTGGTACGACACAAGAGTGTTTTCTTAGCATAAAATAAAAAAAACTACAAGCTATTATACTAAAGTTAGATCTTAAAAAGGCTTACGATTGCATCAATTGGGACTTTCTGAGGCTTGTGCTTCTCCAGTGCGGTTTTGGCTTAGTTACTACAAATTGGGTTCTGAGCCATGTTTCATCAACAACTTACTCTATTATGATCAATGGAGAGGCGACTTCCTTTTTTCATAGTGGATGCGGGCTGCATTAGGGCTATAAGGAAAATTCTTCATATTTTCTGTCGAGCGACAGGTCTGAGCATCAGCTCTCAAAAATCTACCTTCCTTCACACGGGCATAAAGCAAGATACTATTGAAGATTTAAAAGCACTTTACAGGTATGATTTCAAAGATCTCTCGGGAGGCTTCAATTATCTAGGCTACTTCCTAAAACTAGACAGTTATAGAGCTGAGGATTGGTATTGGATTTTATAAAAAAATGAAAGTAGAATTAACCACTGGTGCAATAGGATGTTATCTTTAGGAGGAAGGTACATTCTTATAAAGTCCATTTTGGAGAGCCTTCCAATTTATTGGTTATCTTTAAGTCATGTTCCGATATCGATTCTTAATAAAATTCGTGAGATGATTTTCTCTTTTCTTTGGTCTGGCTATAAAAAGAGAAATAGTTATCCCTTATGCAAGTGGATTTTCTATCAAAACCTAAATTGTATGGAGGGTGGGGGTTTAGAAATCTTTATATATTCTACCGGGCGCTGGCTTCAAATACCCTTTGGAGAGTCTTTATGAAACCTGGCATTTGGAATAGAGTAATAAAAGACAAATATATGCCTTATGAACAGGTGCATTCTTGGTTAAGATCGGCCTCGACAAGTGTGTCACATGGTTCTCAAACTTGGAAAAATTTACTAAACTCCTTGTCCCTTGTATTACATTGGTTGTCTTGGAATCCAGGCTGTGGTCAGTCGATTGTTATTGGGAGAGATTATATCCTAGGATTGGGAAAGGACTCGTTGTTATCATAGGAACTAATTCAGAAGTTGAATTACAAAAGGATCTTCTTGCTCTATCAAGCGAGATGTGATCAAGTACAAGGAACTATAGGATCAAATTGGTTAAATAACACATATTTTGAACTCGAGGGAGATTCATCTATGGAATGGGAAAGATTTAAAATGAGACTGATTAGCTCGAGTATTCACCTCCAGGACCGCCCAGATGCCTTACTATGGACATGAAGAGATAACTCAGGGATTCTTACGGTAAAGAATGTGTATAATGTTGTTGCAACAAATATATGGGCACTAAAGGTGAGTGGATGGAGGAGAACTTTCTGGAAATGGGAATGCCCATTAAAAGTTAAGTTATTTACTTGGCTTGTTGCAGAAACAAGATCCTGTCGTGCAAAAATCTTTAGAAAATGGGATGGGTTGGACTAGGCATATGCCTCTTGTGCAAGAGAAGTAATGATTCAGGTAAGCATTTATTTGTAAAATTCTCTTTTACACTTGATGTGTGGACCAGGGTAACAAGAGAGCTTAATTTATTTAGAGGATGGCTCAGACACTCAGTTCATGAGTGTTTTGAAAATTGGAATAAGACAAACCCACTTCTCCCTTCGCTGCGAAATTTTCTCATTTGGTACATTTGGAACGAGAGAAACTTCACTATATTTGAATAAGGCCACCCCTCCATTCAAAAGGTTGTCTATAAAACGATCGCAGCAGTCAACATTCATGGTATCCAGAAAAAAGATTATCCCCCTTGTCTTCATAATTTGAGACTTCCGGTTGACATAACTATAGCTTGGTTTGATGGTGCAGCTCAATCCAGGGGTGAAAAATGTGGAGCTGGAGGCAAGCTATTAATTAACAACAATATGTCTTACTCTTGGATTTTCAATGTTGGTCGAGGATCAAATACCAAGGCTGAATTACTGGGGGCCTAGGTCTCTCTTACTCTGGCCAATGGACTATCTATTCCTGATTTGCTAGTGATAGGGGACTCTAAGATTGTAATTGAGTGGCTAAATGATCCATGTGGATATCGGTGGCCACCCACCTTTTCCAACTGGCTCAAAACAAGTTTCTGGCAATTTTGGAATTTTCTGCAGTTTTAGAAGTTTTTAACTTCCGGGGCCATTTCGAGGGCCTAAATGAATGTTTTTTCGGGATCGATATTTTCAATGATTTCCTATGGCATGATTGAGGCCCCAAAATGAATCTCCTCGATGATACCTTTCCAACGGGCTA
>CBVK0102475245.1:0-32807 GCA_900067695.1 Picea abies
CTTTCCCTACACGACGCTCTTCCGATCTTCTTGAGCCACCTAGGCTTTGTGCGCACCCTCGACAACCTCTACTAGACTGTGGAACTTGTCTGCAAGTTCCTTTTCTCGTGTTTGGACCTGTGTGGCCTTTTTTATAAGCACTTATATTGCTTGTGTTGTGATCTCCTCCTGGATTATTCTTGCGCACTCTACCTGTGCTTTCACCATGTTACCATTTTCCTCCTCCAGTTGTGCGATAATATTCGTTGCTATCTCTTTGATAGGTTCCATCTTTGTATGTCTCTCCTACCTCTACATCTGCGCTGCTATTACCTCTGCTTGCATCATCTTCATGTCTTGTGCTCCCTTGAGACACTCAGTGATAGTCATTGTTTTCTACCTCTGCTTGAGGTCATGTATGGTTGCTCTTATCTTTCCTTCTTCCTAGTCCCATTGTTGGACCTGTTCATCTTCCTCCAATATTGTCCACAACTGCGCTGACTTATCTTTATATTTCATTCATTTGTCATGCAGCTTCTTGCCTCCTTTGTTCTTTCACCTCTGGGGGAGTCGTAGGAATGAGTTTTTCCTTGAGTTTTTCGATCTGCTGTCGGTATTGATCAATTGTTTGCACAATGTGATCAATATTCTACATTGTGTTGGGAACTACAATTTGTGCGTTGTTCTTCGGCTGTAGTCACTCCCTACTCGAGCCTGTCTGCGTGATCTTTCTGTTCTTATTTCTCCGCAGTCAGTTGGTCACATGTTATTTGGAGCATTTTTGTGACTCCTCTGCCCACCTCTAGGTTGGTGGCATCTGTGCGAGCCCTTGACTTCACTTCCTTCATGACACTCACTTGCATCCCGTAGAGAGCCTTCATGGGTATCTGCACTAGTTTATTTCCAACTCTTCGACCTCCTACAGTGGTGTCTATGCTATTTCAGGATCCAGCCTGATCATTTCACGCATGACGGTAAATGTGTCACTACTCTGGGCGACAAATTGTATCATCTCTTCATGTTGCGTCTGTGTTGGTGGCCTCAATACTGCCTTATGCTACTTTGTGGTGGCCTGAGATTTTGCGTGGTCCCATAGTTGTTGTATGTTCGCATCGACTTCTATCAACTTGGTCATGATCTGCTCTCTATGTGCCTATGTTGTTTTGACCGCTTCCTCACTCCTATCTTGGACCTTGTCCACGACAAGCTCTACTT
This sequence comes from Picea abies, assembly GCA_900067695.1. Taxonomy (NCBI): domain Eukaryota; kingdom Viridiplantae; phylum Streptophyta; class Pinopsida; order Pinales; family Pinaceae; genus Picea; species Picea abies. The sequence goes on from CBVK0102475245.1 coordinate 1,195, forward strand.
CATCCCAAGTGAGGGTGATGTCTGGGTCCTCTGTGTCATATTTCCTTTTACTGCGAGCATATGTTCCTTGTGCGGCCTCTTTTGCTGATTGTGAGGGTTGTACCCCATTAGTTGTGCCTAGGCCTGTTTCTTGTCGACCCTGTGTTGGCTTCTTCATCTCAACCTGTGGTCGGCCTCCTGTTCACGTTGTTGTGGGAATTGTCCTTGGTTTTTTTGGGATTACGCTCCCACTTGGCATTGTCTGTGTTGTTGTTGTCCAAGTATTACCAGCCAGACTCCTTGTTTGTGTTGATGAGCATGCCTCATTTGTGTCTTTAGGCTTAGCAGGCTGCATCATACATGTCCTGGTGGTGAGTTTTTTTATTGGATTCTTCCACTGCGCAAGCATATCTTTGATGATCCACTCCACCTCCTCCCTGGTCACACAGGACTGCATCTTCAGCCATGCTCGCTCGGGATCCCTTGCAACTTGGATCTATGTATGTTGTCGGGATGCCTTGAACTTTGCAATCCCCTTGGTTTCCTGTGCAACCTCCCTCGGGATGTGCCATGTGTTGGCAATGCGCTGTTGAATTTCCTCTAACAAAATGGAAAACACCGTGTTGTTTTCCTGCTATGCTTTGTTGTCCTTCCCCTGCCAAAGGGACTCGTACCTAGCTCCGTAGCACTTCTCCATCCTAGTGATGAAGGCAGTGTACTTGGGCTCCTGCCACCCTGTGAGAGCGACCAATATCATCATTCACTAGTAATGGAACTCAATTCCATTATCCTATGTGTCGCGGTAGTCAAGTAAGAACCGGTTCAACAAATATTGTGCCCAGCTGAAAATCATTCCTTTTGTGCACTACGTTGCTACTGCGATTACACCTACAGGGGCTTCCTCTTGGCGAAACTTCCTTGATAGTTTGCACGCTATCAATTTGTTGGCAAACCTCATCGCGACATCATAGATTTCATTTATAATTAGGCCTCTACTCCCCCGCAACGTGTCGAATTGTGCCTTCACCTGCTCTGCCATTTACTTCTCGCACACCTTGTTTTCCAAAATATCTTATGGTTACGCATTGGCTGTGGGAAATCTAGTAATCTTGTCAATGAGTACCACGTCTATCTATACAGGCCTGTCCATCCATAGGATGCCCCCATGGACCTGGGACACTAATTGTTTGACGCATAGGCTGATATTTTTGTCCCGCCCGAAGTGTGGAATGTCCATCATTTTCATGATATCAGAGTTGTATAACCCCGTAATCCACTGCGCGGGCTCTAATACTAGACTTCCTAGGGGTCCAACCTCCCATGTGTTGATCAAATAGCATTCCTCAGACAACTCCGGGAATTTCGTTGTGTCGCGCACATCATGGTCCGCGTAGCGCAACTTGGTTACTTTCCCCAACATGTCCTCGACATTGGGGACTACATCTGGAATGAAGGGTAAGGAAATGTCTAAACTCTCGAGGGTCTTTATTTTCTGTCCCGCCGTGGATGTGCCCGCCTCGGTAGCTTTTGCGTCCTCCTCATCTCTAGGTGAGACTAGTCAGTCTGTTATGTCCTCGACCTAGACTTCTTCTCGTGACTGGGATGGTCTTGGTTCCTTTGTTTCAGTCGGTCTTGTCAACTCCTCAGGGTTACGGTTTGAAACCCCATTCCTGGCTCCCAAGCTCTACCCTACCTCCTCGCCATGCTGTGGGGAGATCTTCCTCCACCTGCGTCAGGCTACTAGACTCTACCTCTGAAGTGGTCACATCCTCGAGCTTGATTATGGTCTTGGCCTGTATCCTTTCCTTGCGCCTCTGACCTTGTCGGGTGACCCTGATAAACTGGCCTAATGACCCCGCCTTCAGTGGAGCCATCATGCACGATTGTCGTAAGTTGGGCTGGCTACGATGACGATTTTGAAATTAGGGCATGGATTATTCTACTTGCTCTAAACTTAAAATTCGCTAAGTGTTGAATAATTGTGCCTTTTCCTCCCTTTATAGAACTTTTCGCAGTCATTTTTCACTTTTTGCGTACATCTGTGCCAATTTTACTTTGTATTATGCATTGTTTTCTAATATCTGGCGCGGTAACTCCCGCGCACAACTTTTTCTGTTTTTTTTGTATTTTCTTTGGTTTTTATTTTTGTATTTGATTTTATTTATTTTTCCCTTTTTGTTTGGTTTTGTCATTTTTTTGTCTAGTATCTACTATGGTACACCATATATGTACTTTCCTTATTGCGTTGTCCCTGTTTATACTTGGTGAGGTCAATTGTCCCTGTACAGCTTCAGTCGACTCCCATTGATCATTTCCTTTAATTTGATTCCTGCTCGGTCCTTTAGTCGCACAGATCCTCCATCTGTGACATGCTAGACTTCATATGGCCCTAGCCAATGCATCCTAAATTTACTTGGATGTTGAAAGAATTTGTTGTCATATAGCAATACTAAGTCTTCTTCCTTGAAAATTTTCTTCTTGATATGTCTATCATGCCAAGCTTTGTCTCTGTCTTTTTTTGCTTCCTAGTGAAATCTTGTCGGGATCCTAGCCTTTTCCATTTCCATGAGCTGACTTGGCCTTTCTTCTACTACGCCCTGTTCTGTCATGTTTGTAATGACTGCGACACGTAGACTAGGTACCATAAATTCCAATGGTACCACTGTTTCCTGTCCATACACCATCCTGAATGGTGTCTGTCTTGTCAACTTTTTGCATGTAGTCATGTATGCCCATAACACTGTTGGTATCTTCAAATCCCAATCATCCATGTTTACATTGCAAATATTTATCAAGGCATTCTCCAAGATATTGTTGAAGGCTTCTACTGTTCCATTTGCTTGAGGGTGGCATGGTGTACTCTTCTGATGATAAACTTCAAACTCCTCAGTCATAGCCTTGATACTACTGTTGATGAAGTGAGTACCTTAGTCACTCATCAAAATCCTTGGACATCCAAATCTAGTGATCACTTGCTCAAACAAGAAATGTGTTGTTGTCTCTGTGCTACAATTTGACTGGTGTTGCTTCTGCCCATCTTGTTTAGTATTATGTCGTAGTAATGATGTATCTAGCTCCTGACCTTCTTGTTGGTGGATGAATTGGTCCAACAAAATTTATATCCCATTTGTCAAATACCTACAAGGTTACTTATTGTCCTAGAGGCATCTCATCCCTTATGTTTGGTTTACCAACCCTTTGACAGACATCACATCTCTGGCAATATTCCTTTGCATCCATATGAATTGTTGGCCACCATAATCTTGTGCACAATTCCTTTTGTGCGGTATCTTTACCTGCATAATGTCCTCCAGCTATCCCTTCATGGGCTTCTGCTAAGATTCTAGACCTTTCATGCTCTAATACACATCTTCTCAAAATGTTGTCTGCGCCCATTTTGTATAAGTGTCCTGCAATCAATTGATAGCCTACAGCTCTAACAACCAAATTTTTCTCCTGTGCGATGTTAAACTCATGTGGCGTAATCCTTGTACTTAAGTATTCAATTATGTCAGCAAAGTATTCATCAGCTACATGGACTGAAAATAACTGCACGTAAGGGAAGTTGTCCTTTAAGTTTGTAGGCTCCTCTCCATTGGTGACCCTTGATAAATGATCAGGCCCTGCATTCAACTCTCCTCATTTGACTATTACTTCAAAGTCAAATTATTGAAATAGAAATAACCATCTACAGATTCCCCCCCCCCAACATGGGCTTGTTGACTAGGTACTTGAGGGAAAAATGGTCTGTGAACATCTTAAAATGTTTGCCAAGTAAATAGTGCTTGAACTTTTGCAATGCATATACCATTGTCAGGCCTTCTCTTTATGTAGTATTGTAGTTGTGCTCTGAGTCTGATAGTTTCATGCTTGCAAACGTTATGGGATGGTCTAACTCCCTTGCTCCAGGCTACGCCAAAATAGCTCCAAGTGTTATGGTTGATGCATCTACATGCACATGAGATGTCTTTTCCCAATTGGGGAATACTATAATAGGTGTTGTGACCATCTTCTCTTTCAAGGTGTCCAACTCTTGCTAACATTCCTCATTCCACTTAAATTCGATATCTTTCTTGAGAAGTTTCTCCATCGACACAGTGATCTGCACATACCCTTTTATAAAAAAAATTATAATAACCTGTATGTCCCAATGTGGCTCTCAACTGTTGCACCGATTTTGGTGGTAGAAAATTCACATTTACTACAATCTTTGCAGGATCCACTATTAGATCCCTTTGCATACTATATGACCCAATAATATTCCAAAAGGTGTTCCAAATATGCATTTCTTAATGTTTAGGGATATCTGGCATTTCCTGCATCTTTCCAACAATAGCCTTAACACCTCTACATGGTCTTTCAACAGACTGTATATTGTCCAATCATCCAGGTACACTTCTAAAAACTGATGGATGAATTCTTTGAATGCACCTATGACTACTCTTGAGAATATTGTTGGTGCATTCTTCAATCCAAAAGGCATGACTTTGTATTGATATGATCCCCATTTCGTCGCAAAGGTAGTCTTATACCTGTCTTCTAGAGCTATTTTGATTTGGTGGTAGCCTGAAAATCCATATGTGAATGAATACGCTTCCTGACCTCCCACATTCTCTAGGACTTCATCTGTAAAAGGGGCAGGAAAAGGGTCATGTAGGAAAGCATCATTCATCTTCCTCAGGTCTACACATATCTTTATTCCTCCTTGCTTCTTCTCCTAAACTACCATAGGGCTTATCCATTCTGATTCTTCTACTGGTTCTATGATTCCAGCTTCCAACATTCTGTCAATTTTTTCTTTCACTTTCTACTTATACATTGGATTCAATCTATACGGTCGTTGTCTAACAGATCTAGCCTCGGGTTTGAAAGGTATCTTCATCTCTCCTAGCTCTCCTACTATGAATTTCATCTCTGTAAACATGGTAGGGAACAGATCGTTGTACTCACGCAGTAACTATGTTATCCTCTCCATTGTTTGTTCATCCTAGTAGTCTCCAATGCTGGCCATTTTGGGATTATCAATTGTCCCAATGTTGACTTTCTTCACCCTGATTGGCGCAACAAAAACTTCTGATTCCAGAGATGGGCCTTCCACTTCTCTTCCACCTTCAACTTCTGCAATATGGATGTTGCGCAGGTCATCTTCATCTGGTGCTTCTTCTTCCACATGATAGTAGTTCCTTAATTGTCTGTATGTGTTGTTGTTGATACTTTGTTATAATCTCAACCTCTATTTCATCAACAAATTTTTCTCCTCTTATCCATTTGAGTGTTAAATCCATGTTGGGGTTCTCATGTTCAAATGAGAAAGTGACTATAAAATTTTGTTGTAATGTTGTCCATTTTGCAGTGCCTCTGCGCAGTTCCTCGTCTACATACCAGTTTGTTGGAATTCCTTCCAATGTGTGTATGAAGTGATGAGGCCATTCTTCTGGTGGTGTCATCCTCCATAGTGTTCTGCATTGCTCCAAGTGTTCTGATGGTGTCCCATGTCCATCATATCTCTGCATCTCATTGCGTGTCAGCTCTGCGTCGAATCTAATGCGCAGTAATCGCTTGCATTGGTACCAGTCCTTATATGTTTCTTTGTGCGCACCCCACCATCTTCTAGATGTATCCTTAAGTGTGATATCTAGGGATAAGAGCCTCTAATTATCTAATACTTCCTCCTCATATTTCGTCAGGAACTATTCTAAGTCATTTATGCCATGAAAACTCGGAGGTTCTCTGATATTTGTACCCACCCATCTTACTGAGCATTCTATTCTTGTGCACCTTCTTGTAGATATCTCTTGTAGGCATTGTTGCCAATTATCCAATCATGTATTGGAATCAAAATCACATGAGGTGATACTTCTCCAGCTAAGTACCCCAGTTGCAATTGGATTAATGTAATATTTTGTGCGCACGATGGTTCTATATAGTTGGTTAATTTATTCTAAATCCATATAGGTCAGTTCCAAAAATATTTTGGCTTCAGATGGGTTCAAGGGTGCAATGACCCTATATTCCCCTAAATCAAATGTCATCTTCCTTGTCTTCAAGTTGATTATCGCCTGGTTATCAAATGCCCAATCCATCCCAAGCAATGTTGGATATGGTGTTGTGTCATATACTATTTCTATCACTACAAAGTCTACCTTAGTGTGCACTCTGTCCAAATATACTATCACTCTTTTCAGCCTCCCAATTGGCAGAACTCTATGTTGGTTTGCTAGCTTCAATTGGATAGGTGAATAGCCTAGTGTGGGCTCTCCCATACACTTCCAAGTCTTCTTTGGTAAGACATTTACTTCAGATCCTAGGTCCAATATAACATCTCCCATGTTGAAATCTCTTATATTGGCATTCAATCTAAATTCGATGCTTGTCATCCTTCTGGCATGGATTTGATTGACTATTTTCTAGTCTAATTTCCCCTCAATGTTTGTGTTACATCTATCTAGCAAATTTTGTAAGATTGTAACAGATGATGGATCTTTGAATAACTAAACATAGGATTGCAGAAAAGTTTGGATATTACTTACTTGGTCTCCAGGGTGTATTTCATTGGTGTGGTCCATTGATGATGGCATTTCATATGTGGGGACATCTTCAATATGTTGCGCAACAGATGTAGACACAACATTTTTCTTAATAAACTCTTGTCTTGCCTCCTTGAATGTTTCCTTCTCCTTTCTTGCATTAGGCTGCTTTGGTGGCTCAGTATTATTTTTCACCCACTGGTGATGTATTGGCTCTTGTTTGACTATGTCATCTCCTGTTTTAGTGCCTCCACGAGTCACTATGTTGATATTCCTTCCATCCTCTCTGGCTTCTGTAGAGATTGATTGTACATTTTGATTGTTCTGAGTTTGTTTTTCTTGAATCCTCCCCAAAAGTGTTGGGAATTCCACTATATCATAGTCTAATGCACGACAATACATGCATGTCACAGGTGGAAGTGGACATTCCCTTGCATAATGCCCTGGATGTTGGCAGTTATGGCACACTACTGGACCTCTTCCTCATCCAAATCCTCCTCTGCCTCATCCTCCACCTCTGTATCCAGTTTGATATCCTTGTCGTGTGTTGACCACCCATTTAGCACAGGTGGTCAACTCCATGTGCCATGAAGAGATGCATCATCAAATGCAAATTTTTCGAAGACTTTGGTTCTACAGGGCAGTGTTTGGCCCCAGCACTTCTTTTTGTAATTGGAATTTTCGCACCTCTGCGTGGGTTAATAATGTAATAGGTCTACATGAGTCATGTCTAGGTCAGTTACCTTGGGATCGGTTCACTAGGAGAGTTCCTTTCACCGAGGGTTTTTTTATCCTCGGGTTATCAATTGGGCTTTTTAACCTTATTGATTTCCCTTGAGTTTTTCCCTCACACTTGCAATAATTCCTCCAAAGTGGTGAACGACGTTCTAGTGGACTTATGTTTTGGTAACTATTATAGAGAATCATTGTAAATGACCATGCAAGACATCTTAGAAAGTTTTGCGGAATTCCATCGAGTCTAAGTTAGTTTTTTTATATTAATTAATTTTTAATTAAATTTCCCTAAGTTTGGAGGTTTAATTATTTTTTAGCAGTAATTGTAAAAACTAGGTCTTTGGACTTTTGATCGAGGTATTTGTGCTCAAAAGAAATAGAATGGCACCCCCTACATCCATGGACCAAGTTTCAGCTCAGTCGGACAACTTTAGCCATGGGTTTGTCCACCCGGAATGTCAGTCAATCTAAAACAGCAATTTTAATTGCTAAAGTCCAAACATGGCAAAAATGAATTTTTGTAATAATGAGTTTAAAGGATGAAAAAGGTGAAATGATGGTTAGAGAGATACCCCCTAAGCATAACATGACCCTCCCAACCTTTTCCACCTCTCCACACTCAAAAGTTACACCCCCCTAGGGGGATTGACATTTTTTTCTTGGTGGTGGATGTTGTTACTTAAATGGGGCCCCATATCATGAGTTATGACTCTCTTTAACCCCCACATCACCTCCTAGGGTGATCCCACTCCCTTTTTCTCACTAATCCCCCTCCATTCCTTCCATTTCACCCTTTTTTGCGCCCTCTAAGAGGCGTTACGCCCCCCTCCATCTAGGAACTCCACAAATGATTTTTTTTTAATTATTTGAGACCTCTCACCTTCCTTGGCATCAATCCCAAGGCCTCCCACACCTCTTTTCTTGATCCCAACACCTCCTACATTTTTCTACACCCTAGATCTAGCTTTCAAACCCTATATGGTGCGCCCTAGCCTTGAGATCTACTCATTTGCTTGGTGATGGACACTTGGCATAGATCCAAGAGAGGTAGTTTTGCCTCTCCAAGTATATATAGATCTCATTTATCACTCCCAAGACACCATATCTTGAGCTATTGTTATGCTACTTGATTTTCATCTCTCTCTCTCTCAATTATTCCATTTTCCATTCTATGCTCTTAGGGTTTTGGAGTATTTTCTCTCCAAGATCTATTTTCTTGAGTAATAATAAAGGAGAAACTTTGGAGGATAACTAGAGGAGCAATGCGTATGCTTTATCTTCTTATGCTTATGAGGTAACATTGTATCAATTTCTTTGGGTGATTGCAACTTTTGATCTTAGGTAAAGTGTTATCTAATTAGATCTATTAATGCATATGCTTATGGGTTTATCTATCTTGATGTATTAGATAGGATTGAAGTGTCGTTTTATTTACATACATCAACATATTATCTCTTTTACGCACATCACTTAAGGAAGTTTTGCAGGTTTATACTTTAAGGGTTTCATTGGGAACTCCTTCAAGGAGAAGGGTCTCTTGAGGCACTCATACACTCCACTTCTCTAACCCTTTACTCTTCATCTATATTGTTGTTCATACACATTCATTTTTCAGCTATCATAACATATTTAGATAGGTCATTTATATACAATATACTCTCTTTTTCTTGTGGAAAGGTCTTGCCCTAAAAAAACAAGGGTTTTCCATCATTTTTCTTGGTTGTGTGTAGCTTTCTAGCAAGTATAGCTTGTTGGTTTTGTAGGTTCAGATCTAATTGAGAGGACTATTGGCTTCCCAAAGGACATCCACGCAACACTAGAAGGCCCTCCAAGGGGTTTGGTAGCTATCTCTCAACCCTACCTTGCAAATTTTCATCATTTTGGTACGTTTTGGCTTCTTTGGCTTGCTTGTAGCGGATTACACTCTTTGAGGAAGAAGTGGTACGGCCTTCCTTTTTGTGTGAGCTTGTTGGGTAGCATAGATCTAGCTAGGGTTTCATTTTTAGCATTTTTCTTGTTCCCTTTTTAGCTAAGACGTGAGGTTTAGAAGGTGAGGGGCACCTTCTCAACCTAGGACGTGGGGTAGAGTAGTCTCTTGGTTGCTTGCTTGTTTGATAGTTTATTTTCTTAGCTTATCTCTCTCTCTTTATCTTTTACTTGTTTGCCCTAATCTCTAAATCTTAAAAGAAATCAACCTAACTAAGCAAAACCTAATTAATTGCCTACCTAGTTGGGAAAGGAATACCCCAATAGGTAAGGTTAAGTGGTTGATGATGTGATTGATGATCTATGGTTTAATGCTATCCTTGTTTAGATTTAGATCAAACACATAATCATGGTATTAAGCCTATTGGGACGCATAATAAGTAACCTAACTAGATCTTTATTTGCTTAGTTGATTTTCAAGCATTCTTCTTCATGCACATGTTTTAGATCTTAAATGCTTAAATCTATAAGTGCTTAAATAAGTGAATGGTTTATTTCTCTATTCCATATATCTATTGGAAGCCACTTGCTTAGGCTTGAATGTTGTTTAATGGTTAAAGAGGCAAACACACACTAAATTTTCTTTCCATCTCTTGAAATCAAGTTGTCCTTACCATTGTGATTTCTTCTTAATAGCAAGCTCAAATGTGGATGTGATAATCTAAATCTTTTCAGATATCTTTATTTGCTTTACATGTGTTTATTTTCTTAATGACATAAGCTTGAAGCAACGCACTTAAAATCTCATAACAGTTTCGGCCATATCACTAAATCACACTTTAAAAGTGTCTTAAAATCTTCAAAACACTCTAATAATCACCTAAAAGTCTACCTAACCAATATCTATAATTAATAGACTATTTAGGGTACCTTATACCACCATCTTCACCATCTAAAATGGGGCTTGAGGAAAAAAACGAAGGGTAGTGGCAGGGGACTGTCTCGTGGCACACCGGGTGTGTGTCCTCTCCGGGAAGTACTCTTGTTTTGGGCTGACCTGTGAAGCTAGGGTGGCAACACTTATTGAGCATCCAACAATTATTCGACAATAAGAGGAGGAGGCTTTGGTGAAAGCTTTAATAAAAATTGATAAATCTTAAGAAATCCTAATAATTAAACCCTGGACCAAATCTAATAAACTACTTGTGGGTTTAACAACTAAGAGTGTGGATCATCTTCAATAATCTTTATAACAGTTGTGCTTAAATCTCCTAAATCTTTGGAATGTGTTGATGATATAATGTGTTGACGATGATCTCATAAATGTGGTGATGTGATGTGATGCTTTAGTCTTTTGATATCCTGCACACATATAAGTAAAACGTGGTTAGCTTGCTTGTTGTATCTTAGATATTCTTTATTTTTAAATCTTGCATCGAGTACTTTGTGGATATCTCATTTGTGAATAGATATTTTGTAATTCTTTTGTAAGTACTTGTATCTAATATTCATTGGTTTAATTGATTCTTTTGTAATCTTGTAAGTAACTTGTAATCTACTTGTAACGAAACGCCCCTTAACATAGTTGACCCCATGCCCAATCTTTAGGCACTAGTCTTAGTTGACCTAGGGAAAAGGCTTTCTTTTCATGCTAACCCTTGCACCTTTCATTGTTGCCTAGCATCTTAGGATTAGAATCCCCCCAAACCTTGTAAATAATTAAAACTAACTCCTAGAACTTAACTTTAACACTCCTAGAATCCCCCTTTGGCTTCCCTAGGAGTAAGCCTAGACGGAAGAGGTTTCGGTCAAAGTGACAGTGTGGGCTATGAACCTAGGCATTGTGCCTCCAAGGACACACTAAGTGAGCCGGACTTAGCTCACATTTGCAAGTGTGTATAAGGACGGCAACACGGTGCATTGTATTGAGGCATTTGATTATACTGCACGGGGTTATACTGTGGTTGTGCGTTATTATATTGAGGTTGCATAGTGTTATACTATTGTTGCACAATGTTGTATGGAGTTGGTATTTGGTTGAACTGAGGTGCAGCTTGTCTTCTCCCTCATCGAATCCATTGTTCCACAATCTTTGTCATCGTGACTCACTGACTTGCAAAAGTTTCAATATGAACTCTTGGGTATTGTCTTATACTTTTGCATCATTTGAAAATGATATGGATCGTGTCCATGTGTTTTACAGATCTCACACCATGGTCCTCCTGTCGGAAAAGGGTTTGGTAGCCCTATTTCCATGTACTGCGTGAATGTTGGGCACTCATTCTTGTGGTGTTCTTTTGTCCTGTATGTGGTACACCAAGAAGCTTCTCTTTTCTCTTTGCGCTTATTCTAATTTAGTTGAAATGTGAGTTTCTTCAGATCCTCCTTCAGCTCCTCTATTGTTGGATCTGTCTTCTGATGCTGGTTCTCTTCCAGTTGTAGGGTTGCTTGTAGAGCCTCTGCCTAAGTTTGAAACTTCTGCTGCCTCAAAGGGTATTTCAAATGTGGTAATAGTGAATTCACAAAGAGATGTCTATGTTGCATGCCAGTCATGACATATTTCAATTTACCCTTCAACCGTTTGAACCTTTGATCGATCTCCCAAACAGACTCACCTCATTACTTTCTGATTTCAATCATCTCGTTCATGTATTGATCCTCTGAAATTGGTTTCTGAAATTCATTCATCAGTAGCTTCTTGACATCTTCAATCATCCTTATTGTTCTTGGTGGACTATTTACAGCTAAGCTCATGTACCAGTCCAGTGCGCGGTCTCTTAACGTGATAGCTAACTGTGCAAGTTTTGTATCCTCATATGTGATCTGCTTTGCTTCCCAAACCTTCTCACAGATAAACAAGTGATTTTCAAGATACTATGATGCCTCTCCCTTGAATTTTGGTAACCTAATGGTGGGATCATGTCCTTCCATATTGAACAATGATGAACTACGACCTCCGCACAGTGTAGATACTTGACTTCTACAGCATGAACTGGCTCCTCCAATTGTTGTTCCATGTGTAGATGTACTTCCTGTTGTGTTTCTTCTACTAAAATTCGGTTGTATAAATGGTGGTGTTCTTTCTGGTGTATTAGTCGCACATGGGTTCATGGGTTCCACACTGACACTGACATGGATAGGAGTTATGCCTTATGTTCCTGCCCTTGGACCTCTTTTCTTTCTTTTATATATTGTGTGTAGGATTTCCTCAATCTGCTCCACAACTTGGAGATCCTCTACCTCTTCTTCATCACTTGACAATCCCTCTCTCTCTATTATGGCTCTCTTTGTATTGTTCATCTTATATTGTTAGGGTACTCCACTGCGCGTTTTTCCAGTTGTTTCCATGATCTGCTTGATCTGGTCTTCCTCCACATTGATTGGGTCCAAGGCCTCCTCCTTCTTTCCTTTATCCATCTCTTCCTCCATTTCTCGAGCTCTTGTCAGTGCTTCCCCCCTTCCCCCATGCATGCAAGGAAGTTTTAGTTGTCTGACTCCATAGTCATTACACCTTTGTTATATAGTAGGATCTTTATGGAAGTATACAATGACCTAATATACCTTCCTCGCAGTCCTCTTAGGAACTCTTCCTATGTTGCGTTGTAAGACTTCAAAGTGTCTACTGCAAATTCTGTGATAAATCCCGCAACAATACTATCTAACCAGAAATCTATTGCATGCGTGAATTTGTTATCAACTTGTTGTAACTGCGTGATCTCCACAAGATTCCACTCTAACTATCTGATCTGATTTGTCGTGTGCTTGTCTTTCATCCTCAATATCCACTCCTGCAACACATGTGGGAAATCACACAAAAATACTTCATGCAAGTCGCTAAATGCGTACTTGTCCAAATATTTGTGCGGTGTTAGTTTAGGGTTTATGTTGTCTTTCTGCGCAAACTCTAGCTCCTTTGTCTTCAACTAGCTTTCAATCTCTACCTTTGTTGGATTCCATGGTCTGAATATCCCCTTCTATATTTTCATTCTTTTAATGCTTCCTCAACAAATCTGACATTCTTTTAATGGTTCTTCAACATATCTCATTCTATTCCAACCGGCAACAGAAACATTTTTTGGCTAATATTATCCTCTTTCTACTTCTTAGGCTTACCCAAGTTCATATCTAAGCAAGCTTCCAACAAATCCCTCTAAAACTATCGGCCCTCCTGATAAACCAGAAAGCAACACAACACACAGGGTGTACTGCGCAGTCTCACCCGAGATAGTTCTATGGGTGGTTGCAATGCTCAGGTGCTTGTAGCCTAGGAATGAGTGGGAATCTGGGATTATACTATGTTATCTTCATTCATTTACTATCTCATACATCTAGATTTAATATACTGTCATTCTTTATCCATGCATGTAAATCAACGGATCTAACTACTTCATCAAGACATTTATCTAAGAGTTTACCATTGACAAAAAGAAATAAACAATAAATAGTTCACATAACACATGATCTATCATGGTTCACCCTCTCCTGGGCTATGTCAACAAAGAATTGTCTCTCAAGCTCTTTTATTATGTTTCTACAATATATCACATCATGCACACTACAGTCTTTGGTCTTACAATCACCACAGGCTCATCGATCCCTATAAGGATGAGTAGATTGCACCAGGATCCTCAATCTGCGATCTAACCCTCGGGACCAAGTTTCTCGACTCTCCTCTAGTTCAACAGCTTACAAAAATTTACAGTTCTTACAATCTTTGTTTTAGCTACGCAAAACAGTCTCTCTCTCTCTCTCTCCTCGCGACCTAGACCTCCTAGGTACTTATTTATACTTATTCTTGGCTTATCATCCATTACAATATCCTACCAAAACCCTAACCCTAGCATGGTTAAGTCTTCTTGCATGTGCACCTTGCATGCTTTCCTCGCACGTATTGCTTTTCCTTCCAGCTTTCTTTCTCCCACTTCATTCCTTTCTTTCCAAAAATACCCTTTTCCCCAAAATGGGCCCACGCCCAACATACAAAGGGTGTGTTGTAGGTTGTATCCCTTCATTTTGTTGAATAATAACAAGGAAAAACCTAGAAATTTCTCTGGTGGACGTAGCCTACATTGGGTGAACCACGTATAACTGTGTCTTTATTGTATTGTTTATCTTTTGTGTTTTATTTCTGCATTTATTTATTTTTATTGCTCTGTGATCTTGTTTTTCTAACAATTAATAGTAGCATGGCAATAATATATTGCCAATCCCAAGCATAATGCAATAATATTAAAAGATGAAGACAAGATAATATGGTCAAAAAACAAAGCATTCAATATGTATACATCATAACTAGGGTATGAAGCAAGGGTATAGGAGAACAAGAAAGGTAAAAAGAAATGGTGGTGGAAGGTTACTTGAAAGTTGAGCAACCCTCTAAAAACTAGAATATACCTATGGTTAATCTTATCTAACAAATTCCTAACATGGTATAAATGTATTAAAATGTCATCGGAGGGTCCTCATAGACGTGTATAATGTAAAAGTAACTAAGAGTAGTATATCGCTTATTTGTGCATTGTTATTTTGCAAAATATGTATGAAGTGAGGTTCCAAAACAACCAAATTCTAATGTGAAGTGGGAAAGAGAAACTATTATTCAGTGTTCCAAAGGTTAGTGCATGGACAAAATAGTTTATGATCATACGGCACTAGCAAACAAATTTATTTGGGAACTATAGCTTGCTAGAAATGCTATGGTTTTCGAAGGGAACAAACTAACTCCAATTCAAGCAAGTCATCATGTAGTTATGCATATACAAGAATCTAGAAGCCCAAAAAGGATAAGACTCATAGAATCTTAAAATTGCCAGAAATTGACTTTATTAAAGCCTCATCATATTTTGACAGAGCAACCCAAGGCATACCTAGTTTATGTGGATTTGGTGGCATCTGTTTACTTCAATGAGAATCACTTCATCTCCTTCAAAGTAGCATTTGGTTCATGCTCCAACAACATAGTTGAAATATGTCTGTGTGAGTTCTCTTTAGAATGATTGGCACAACCTCGTATGAGGGTGGGGATGGGGGAAATATTGAGTAAAACATATAAGTTATAAGCCATTGAACCTATATATTGAAGTATAATAAAGTTTCCATCAAACTTAGGAGCTATCATTTGGTGTCTCTTCTCCTGAGTCAGGTATGCTTATACGATTGGAGACGCATGCATACCTTATCTTGTTGTCAAAATGGTGTTCATAGCGATGTTGATCAACATGTTGCTTCATGCAATTCTAAGCCAATGCCCAATTATATTTGAGGTACAAAGAGTGTTAGCATGGGTTGTGAGGGTGTTTTCCACCTCCTGAATCCTGAAGCAACCTAGCAAGTACAAGATCACTAATGGGAGTGGTTGTCCATAGACTACCTCGAAGGGGATCATTTTATTAGCACCATGATAAGTAGTAATGTAACACCATTCAGCCAAGGGTAACCACTAGACCCATCAGAATTTTCATTCCGAAGAAAAATAATGTAAATAATCTTCCAAACATTTGTTGACTACTTCTATTTGACCATCAGTTTGGGGGTGATGTGTTGTGCTAAGATTCAATTGGGTACCTTGAATTCGAAACAACTCTTGCCATAAATTGTTGGTGAGGGTGGGACCATGACCAATCATAATGGATTCAGGCATGCCATGCAGTTTAAAAATATCATTCATGAAGACATGTGCTATTGTGGACCCCTTGAATGGGTGTTGTAAGGCATGATCCACATGTGCTACATGTGTCACCCAAGTTTTGTTGTAGACGAAGATGTCATCAAAGAAGACTAGGACAAAATTATTTGAAGGGATTTAAATATGTGGTTCATGAGACTCTAAAAGGTGGAAGGTGCATTGCAAAGACCAAAGGGCATCACCAAAAACACATAATGACTATCATGAGTGAAAAAAACAATTTTGGGAATATATGCTTCCTTCATGTGAATTTGGTGATAATGTAAGTGAAGATCAAGGTTGGGGAATAATTGTGCTCCATGTAGATCATATAAGAGATCATTAATGACTAGAATGGAGAATTTATTTTTAACTATCAAGTTGTTTAGAGTGCAAAAATTAGGACACATACGCCTAGTGCCTTCTTTTTAAATGACCATGACAACATGAGAAGAATAGGGGTTGGTACTAGGATGGATGATACCATTTGCTTATAGCTCTTGTACAATATTTTCAATTTCATTCTTTTGAGAAAAAAGGATGATGAAATGGGCGCACATTGGGTGGTAGGATCTCAGGAAGCAATGGGATGTTATGATCATGCTCTCCACGTGAGGGTGGTAATACTTGGGGATGTTCAAAGACTTATTGGTGTTTGTACAAAACTAACTACAAATTCAATTGAACTAGAAGAGAATCATCCTCAAAGGCTTGAATAGCATGGAATTGTGCAATAATGCTAAAATGTCCCTTTTTTAGAAGTTTTTCCATGTGTTGGGAGCTAATGATTTTTGGAGAGCCTACTTTGAGACCTTTGAGCATGTTCCTAACCATTCAATACCCAAAACAATACCACATCCACCCATTTCAATGGAAAACATGAGATTTTTCACGGAATACTCACCCATTTGAAGTTTCACATTTTCACATTGGCCACTGCATTTCATAGAGCCCCCATTAACAATCATAATCTAAAAGTTACTAATGATGTGGATATAATAATGTGTTTCTTGGGAAATGTGGTGATGAATGAATTTATGGGTGTTGTAACTATCAATTAAAACAATCATCTTCCACTACTTGATATAGCCAACTAACTTTGCAATCTGAGGAGAAGAAATATCGATCAAAGCATGAAGGGAGATTTGGGGTTCTTCACTTGGTTGTCGAGAAGAGGAACTTCCTCAATGATGTGAGTGAGTTTCTCCCGAGTCTTTCCATCAACTTACTCTTCAAAAATGTCCTCAAAAATGCCATAAATAATTTATGTTCCTTGCATCTATGCCATAGAGAATTATTTTCATCATAATTGTGGAACAAACTCTTGAATTTATGTTCAACCATTTTATCCCAAGTCAACTTGTGGACCTTAAGGGTTGGGGTAAGTAGTTGAGGAGATACCATAGTTGGGCAGGGACATGGAGCAAATTTTGGGTATTTAGACTAAGCATAAGATGTAACTTGGGCATGACAAGCAAGTTGAGTGGCCTCCAACCAAGTAGTAGGGTGCTTCATCTCTACTTAGGCTTAGATTTATTCCTTAAGACCATTGATAAAGCATAGCTTAAAAAATGCATCTGCTAAATTTTTTGTTCTGACAGTCAAACATTCAAAAGCATCAATATAGTCTTCCACTACATCAATTTGACACTATTTGGTAAGTTAGCTCAAAAAATGTGTTTCTCTGATAAAGAAAGCAAGTAAGGCTTTCACAAACTACCTCTATGCAGTGACCCCTAGAGATGTGTTCTTGTGTCATTACCACCATTGCCAATGTTCCCTATTCATATCGAGGACATTGATCATGAGTTTCAATAGTTCATATACGATGGTGTGAAGGGAAAATTGGTGCTCCATTTTGTCAACCCAATCGATCAAATTTGACCCATCAAACTTATTCATATCAACTTTAGGGAGGTGAGGCATCAGATTATGAGGATGGTTAGAAAAGGAGAAGTGATTAATGGGATATTATTTTTCCTCAAGTTTCTTACCCTTATGGGAGCCTTCTCCAAAGATAATGTCATCCTCCCATAACTTACCCTTCATCCTTACAATATGAACAAAACAAAGACCAACTTGTGTAGTGAGTGAAGACATATTAGTTTCCATTTTGTTAACTGACTGGGATAGAGACTCGATCCCTTTATTTACTTCATGCATGGTTGACATGCTATGGGTGGTTTTCATGGGACCATTAGGTCCATTGAAGAGGTTATCTAAGAGCTATCCCAACGCAATCAATGTCCCGAGAAGAATATGTGGAGAGGGGTCATTAGTAATGGTACGAGTGGGTCCACACACAAATAGTTTATTACAGAGTGAGACTATAGCAATAAGCATTGAGAAAGGATTATTTTGAGCTAGTCCTATCACAATGGTGTTGGTAGGCCCTGTGATTTTATTTTTTTCTTGAAATCTTATGGGAGTATTATTGTAGTGATGATCAAATCCCCAAATTCTTGATATTGCAAATTGTGTAGGAATTTCATTGGTTGTGTTGTAGAAGCCAAGGTTTGTAGGATCAATTGTTATAGCTCTATGATATACCATAGGGTTTCCAATAATAATACTAGATCAATCTTTCATGGCACCAACTAAGGATAGACCATACCCTTAGGCATAACACCTAATTCCCTAGTACACAAAAGTGATCTCCCAGAGTGTTGTTCATAAGACAACTGACGTGATTACGTAAAGTTGGTATCATGTCCACCTAGGGGGCTTTCAATATACCTAGAGGTATGTGGAAGACAATTATGTATACAGGTGTTGTCTGATGTGGTACTACTCGAAGGGGTACCAATAGAGGTTACAAGGGTGTTCAACTAGGTGACTCCTCTTGTATTTTATGTATTCATTATTCCCCAACCACAAGTTTACCCACTAAACAACATATCTCTATGTTATTTAAAGATGCCATAACACATCTCTATCATAAAATAAAAAAACATAAAAATAAAAATAAATAATATAAAATTGGAGCATGTGTTGGCATGAGAGAGTGCTCTAATACCACTTGTGGTATTTCAAGTCAGCTAAAACAGAATATTTAGAGCAAACCATATGGAATATATATGTTAAAAGCAAATAAATAGAGCAATATAGATTGAAATATAGTTGCAGAAAGAAAATAAACAGAACCATAATTGGAAAATAATAATTGTAAGCAAACCTTTATTGATATTTAAAATTGGATGCAATGTTCACTTGCCTCTTCAAGGGGGCAACCTCCAACATGAGTAGATAGTCCAATACATTAATATTCACTTGACAAATGACTACATACCTTCTACTACAATATATAGTTTCTAATTGACCAAAACCCTAACCACCTACTGGACCTCCATTAATGAGGCCCCAACCACTAACTAGTGGACTTTCTTTAATGAGGCTACTTACATTTATTGATTTCACACTCTACTACATCATGACCTTATTTAATAGAGATATCCCTCAATACAATAATTAACAATACATTCCACTAAAAAAGAGAGTCAAGATGGGACCCTAACAAAGACACATGCATAATTTTAGTAAGATATTTTTTCTAACATAAAAGTTTTCCATGGCTCGTAAATAAGCAACATGTGTGTGTGTGTGTGTGTTTATTTTACATGTAATTTCCTTGTTAAAATCTAATTAAAAATTCAAATTGGACTAATTTATGCCAAAACATCCATCACATACAATTGCATAGTAAAGTAACATAAATAAATGTCTAAAGAAACACTAGGCATTACTTTGAGAATAAATACAATATTAAGCCGTAATTTGCACCAATCTAATATCCAACAAAGAATCATCACAAGTGTTTGGGTTTTCCCCCCAACTAGGAACATGTGGCTCGTCCTCAACCATTATTTACTCCTAGCCATTATTGGTTGGCTTATTACACTTGGTTACTTCAATAATGGTCAATGTTAATGTTCGGAACCTGTAATTTCTCACTGAAAGAGAAAGCCACATGTGCCTATACTCTCACCTTTAATGAACTTGTTGCCCTAGCATGTAGTGATACCTACCATTGCCACACTACAAATGTACCAAGCAAGTGAAGTGTCAGGTAATTCTTTGATCGTGTTTGAGGGTACTCACCTTAGAACTCTAGTCACCATTACAAATAGGCTATCTCCATTTGAATATTTTGTAAATGCACTATAATTTGTAAGGACAAATTCACACAAATCAAAATGTTTTCATCTCATGTGAATGATCGGGGTGGATTTTTCTTATTAAAAATAATTTTGTTGTGTTTCTTTTGCAAAAAGAAAAGAATTTCGACGTGGGCAAGTTTATAATCATGATTGTGGAACTTTGTCAAGGGAAGACAATCTCCTAATATGCCTTTTAACATATGGAAGCCGAGAGGTATTGGCCATAGAATGACTTTGCCCAAGCTTATTAGGTTTAATATCAATTCAAAGGGTTCATATTTATGGGAGTCATAATTGATATGAAATATATAATATTTATTTTCCTTCTTGGTCTCATTTATGGAATTGGAGAGTTAGAGCTATGATGTTGTCCATGCTATATCATGTCAAATCATAAGTTCTATGATTTTGAGTAAAAACCAAAAAATATATGGTTTGAACCTTTCTTAGCAATTTTTTTGGTTTAAACTGAGGAAAATTAAGAAAACCCAAACTTCCCCATTTTAGAGCTCATCGAAAGATTTTTAACAAAGACAAGAGCATCCTAATTGAATTTCATTTGCAAAAATTATGCTCTCAAAAAGTTGACCATTTTTCTATCCACTTTAGTGCCATGTGGAATCCATGTTAGCCCATGTTACTCACACATGTGGAGCTAGAAACACAATGATTAATTTCCAAGAAGAGTTTTGAAGAGTACAAAGAATTTGAAAATGTAAGTTTTCATGGTTAGAAGACATAATGTAGATATTTTTTTGGATAAATACCATGTACTTGGTTTTCGAAACCTCCAATGTTTCGAGTGGACACTCCACACGTCATCAGGGACAACAAAAATCTCATATGTGATTCTCTTCACCATTAACTTGTTCTTCCTTATTTTTTCGAATCCAAACAAGTCCTACCCCACCTTCTTAGATAACTTTTATATTATTTTTATGATATTTTTAATCATTTCCAACCTTTTAAAACTCTTTATTCATAACAGCTAATTTGATCTCTTCATATATGTATTCTCTCCACTAATTAATTCTTCCCCTTTAATTTTGACTCAATCAATTAATTACTTTTAACCTTAACAGCTAGTTTGACTCTATTATTTAATTTATTTTCCTTTTCCACTCAACGGTTACCCTCCTATCCAAATCTTTAAATGCAAAGCCTCGGCACTCATTTCTCACATATGAGATTTTTGTTGTCCCTGATGATGGGTGGAGTGTCCACTTGAAACATTGGACATTTATCCAGAAAATATCTACATTATGAGTACAAAGAATTGAAAACCCTTACCCTAGCCCTGGTGGGAGAGAGGGGGAGTTAATCCCTAGTTGCAAAGGGAGAAAGGAGTTCGTTTATTTCTTATTGCAATGATGTTTTTTTTCCATCTTAGCATAGTAAAAGAGGAGTAATAGAAAGAACATCACATAACATAGGAAGAAGAGCAACACTGTAGAAGTGTGTAATGGTACACAATGTACTTTTAGTCCGCATTGGGCTAATTTTCCTTGTAATTTACATTGTAATATTGAAAACAATAAGAGAAAGGCACAATCCTTGATTTCTTGTTGTATTTTTTCCCTTACTGAATTTTCCAAATTAAGTTATCTACTTGTGACATTTTATGGTGTGTTTACTATTGTAGTTTTGTTCTCAATATCTCACTTAATGGAAAGAAAGTGAATGGTGTGATATTACTATTGTTAAAGGTTAAGCATAAATCAATCTTGACACAACAAAGTAAAATCACATTGTATCTAAAGTGGCATTTTACATAAGGAGTACAATAATTTTAAGATATGTTGTGATGAATTAACCATTGTAATATCCAAGGTAGTTTACAAATCAATAACAAACTAAACTTCTTCTTCAATCTAGGTTATTTCTTCATCTTTTTCCTTGACATGAGATTCAAGCTAACATACACATCCAAAACACATTCATTTGAAACTCTTCTTCATAAATCCTTGACAAGATTATCAAGGGAAAATTTTGGAGCATGCTACTTCATCCATGAAGTTAGAGAACTAAGGCCAATTGTCAAAAGTTTTAGCCACTATTTCCATGATCAACCCCAAAAGTTTAAAACCTTGTTCTTGTATTCCCTCTACTACTAAGCTATTGCTAGGAAATCATAACTGGAAAAAGGCAATAATTGAGTGGAAGAAGGGATAGCACTGAAGCATGGATAGTAAGGGAGAAGAAAATTGAAACCCCAAAAGCAAGTTCAACGTATTGATCAAGGGGAGACGAGGAGGGTGAAAGAACAAATCTAAGGAGGATGGCGATGAATGTATCATGGGGAAGTGGATGATTCTAGGAGCAATTTGTACCATCCATTACTATTACTGGTACAAATCAACCATGTTGCACATTAGAGTAACTAGATTTCAAGTAGACTACTAGAATATAGTTGGAAGTAAAGATTTTCCTTAGTCGACTTCATCTAGTCTTTATGGAGGGGTACTGATGTGTCAATTTCATTCAAGTGGCCATGTCATCCACAATAGGATCTTCCTCCACAATGATATGGTGTTCCTTATTGTTCACATATTCAACAATCACCTAAAAATTGATGTATACTACCCTCTTGAGCTCCTCATCATTTTTCCATGAAAGTTTAACATAAAATTTCAAAAGTTCAAGCTTAAGTATCAAAAGGTGTCGAGGGTCTATTACCATGAAAAACCCCAAAAGTTTGAAACCTTTTTCTAGGGTGTCCCTAACTACCACACTATTGCACAAAATATGTGATATGCAAAGGGAAATTCTGATGGAGAGGAATGGATAGCACGAAAGTGTATGAAGTAGGGGAGGAGAACTTGGAACCTTGAAACCAAGTTGAACATGTTGAGTAAATGGAGGTAGAGAGAATGGAAATTAATGTTTTACATGGATGTGGACGTTGACATGAGAAATTTGGGCATCTCATTGATAACATTGGTTAGATAAATGCTTGCATGTGAGAGTACCCTCGGAAGGCCTATAGGAAAAATAGAGCAAGTGCAATGAATAAAATCAACAAGGGAGGTGGTGACAACATGAGAGGGGATGGGGAAGAGGGGGAATGATAATGAAACAAGGGAGGAGATATCCAAAAATTGATTTATTAGGATCATTAATGAGACCCAAAGAAGAAAAATCATGAGTTAGTGAGGGGATGGGACATTGTGTTCAAGTAAGGGAGTTGATCCGAGATCTTTTCATCGAGTGACTTATAAAGAATTGCATTAAATGAGCATAAATTAAAGTGCACCATTAAAGAAGGAAAATCTCAATAATGAAGAGACATAAGCATCAAATCTGAACACAAAAACTTGATAACAGAGTTCGTCCCTGGTAGACTACCTCTCCGGGTCCTTCTCTCAAATGGGTAGGTTTTTTCATTAACTCAACAAAACAATTTGACAAAATACATAAGTATACCTCATTCTGAAATCAAGCTATAGAAATATTGCTTAGATCAGAAAACAGACAGCACCACTGAATTTGTGGCATCGAATTACCCAAAAATGACTGTCTCCACGCCTCGATCTGACACTAGCACTCCCAAGCCAGAGAAGAATTTTGTCTCGATTTTTGTGTCCTGCAACCTGCAATAAATGTTGGTGTACCATCTCTCGTAATGTGTTCCCAACCGTACACATGCATGCCTTCTTCCATGGCTCAGGCGGATGCAACTTTTAAGTAATAATAGTGGTGTTCATTACAATAAAGGGTCATTGGCTGGTTGGTTATGGCGTGAGTATTAAGGCATTAAGGAGGGAGAAGGTCTCGGGGTCAAACCCGCAGGCCTCCCCATTTTGGATTTATTGTTGTAACAATATATATATATATATATACAAAGTCTGCTCTGCTAGATTTGGCGAAGGTTCTATCCGATAGTTGGTGGCCGGATTTGGCGTGGTCCCACTAGATTTCATGGACCCGCCAAATCATATATTTTTTTCAAATTTTCGGATACAGGTTGTCATTGGGAATTTTCCCACTGCCACATGGCAACCCATGACTAGGCCACATGGCAACCTCCTATTCAACCACGTCATCTGTTGCACCATCAACCTGCCATGTCAATGCCATGTCATCATAAGGATGCCACATCACTGCCAAATCACCATGCCACGTTGATGCCACGTCATTATACGAATCGTACGAATTGCCACGTGGAAATATCCTATTGGTCCATGGATCGATCCAGAAGTGCCAAATACGGGTGACACGTGGCAGTCTCTGGTGTTGCCACATCACCATGTTGACATCAGCATGACATGTGTCACCTCCTTCTCCTAGCACATGTGTTGTATGGATGTTGACATCATCTATATTGGTGTTGACGTCAGCAGTACGGATGCTGACTCGTCCCCCTGCTGACTAGGTTAGGTTGACCAAACTTTGATCGTGAATTTCTTTCGATCCATAAATTCGTTTGATGAGCCATTTGTTTCGTTAGAAATCTTGCGACACACTCTTTGTGATAATGTCATTTTCACTAAGTTTTGAGAACTTTGATTTTTTTCCCTTTCTCTGTCTATTGAGGCCATTATGAGCGTCCTGAGTTGCTTATGCTAATTCTGACTTGTTCTTAGTCTTCTCTGGATCCTTTTTGGATCACGCCTTCCCACTGAGAGATTTTTGGACCACCAAAAGCTTTCATCAATCAACAGATAAGTGAGGGGAGATTCCCCTAACTTTGTCCTTCTCAATCCACTTTTCCTTGCTTGGATGTGTGCCCTTTAAGCCTACTTGAAGATAATCAACATCACCCCTGCGTGAATTCCTCATCCTTCTGTCTAGGATGATATCTTCCTTTAACTCATCCAAGTACTCAGGAGCAAATTCATCAACTGAAGGTATTGAAACTTCCTCATCTTGATCCATGATCATGGGAGGCTAAAAAAGTTTCAAGTTCTCTACATTCACAACTGAATAAATATGCATATAAGGTGGAAGATATAGATGAAAATCATTAGTACCAATTTTCTCCAAGATAGTGAAGTGTCCATAACAAATGGGCTTGATTTCCTTGCCTTCACCCTTCAATCTCTCTTTGCTGATGTGAAGCCATACCCGGTCTCCAACCTGGAACCAATGATCAACCTTATGCTTGCCATGTCAAGCTTTATATTGTGCTTGGATTTTCTCCAATTGTTCCTTGACTGCCTAGTGCACCTGTTGGATCCTTTGAATGAACTTGTGGGCTCTGTCCTTTGTTCTTTCTTCATTTTCATCGGTATCTCTCGCATACATCAAGTCCAAAGGAACCTTAGGTAGGTACCCAAAACATGTCTCAAATGGAAAACACTGAGTGGAGGAATGTAAGGCTCATTTGTAAGCATGTTGTACATAAAGTATTTGTTCATCCCATAACTTAGGATGCTTGTTGTAGCAACCTCGAAGCAAAAGTACCATTGTTCGGTTTACCACCTATGTCTGTCTGTCGGTCTGTGGATGGAAAGCAGTGCTCCTCTTCAATTTGGTGTCCATCATTCTCCATAAGCTTGTCCAAAAATCCCCAAGGAATTGAGTATCTCTATCCGAGATAATGGATGAGGGTAACCCAAAGTGAACCCAAACATACTGAAAGAAGAGATTAGCAGTCTACTCAATAGTGATCTGCTTTTTACATGGCATCAAGATAGACATCTTGTTGAACCTATCCACTACAACATACAAATAGTCATGACCCCCTTTTGACATTGCTAAGCCCACTACAAAATCCATGGAGATGCTTTCCCATTGATGGGATGGAACAAGAAGTGGTGAGTATAGCCCCAGTTTTCTATTAGTGGGCTTACAAGTAGAGTACGTCACACACTCCTTTACATATTTAGTTATAATTGCTTTCATTTGAGGCCAGTAACAAAACCTATGCAAATGAGCCATAGTTTTTCCTACCCCAAAATACCCAGACACAAGAGAAGTGTGAGCTTCTCGTATTACATGGACTCGTTCACTTGTAGGAATACATAGCTTTCCAAGATGGTAGAGTAGTTTTCCCTACAGACAATAGTTCTCTACCTATGCACCATGGGTTAGCTTCTCATATACTTCTTTAAAATCTTCATCAATGGCATATTGTTCCACATAGATATCATGAGATAAAGAAGTATTCTTCAAAATAATAGAAGCAACAATAGGAGGTCTAGAAAGAATATCAGCTACCTTGTTACGTGCACCCTTTTTGTACTTGATTACCAAATGAAATTGTTGTAGAAAACCCATCCATATGTAATGTCGAGATTGTTGCAGTTTGGTTTGTGCTTGAAGATACTATAAGGGTTGGTGATTTGTATGTATGATTTTTTCCTTCCCTAACAAGTAGTGCTTCCATTTCTTTACACTTTGAACTAATGCATACTACTCTTTATCATATGTAGGATAGTTAACAACAACTTGGTTAAAAGTTTCAGAGTAATAACAGATAGGCTTACTATATTACATCAATACTGCACCCATGGCGTATCAGCTGGCATCTATCTCGGTCTCAAAACGCTGTTGAAGATTCAACAGTGTTAATATTGGTGCGGTATTGATCTTCTCCTTCAAAGTATCGAAAGTTTTTTGTTGCTTTCCTTCCCACTGAAAAGTGTTATTCACACTAGTTAAGGCATGCAAAGGAGCTGCTCTAAAGGAGAAGTTTGAAATGAACCTCCTCCAATATTGGACTCCACCTAAGAAGCTTCGGATCTCGGTTACACTTTTTTGCTCAGGCCAATTTACAATTACATCAATTTTGGAAGGATCAATTTTTAGTTGTCCTCCTCCTACAATATGGCCTAAGCATACAAGTGCAATCTTTCCAAATTCATCCCAAGGCCCGCTAAAAATAAGCATGTCGTCTAAATATACAATCACAAAATCATCTAGGAAATGCCTAAATACATCATTCATCACATGCATGAACGTTGTCGGAGCATTACAAATCCCAAACGACATCACTAACCACTCAAACAATCCTTGTTTGGTTTTAAAGGAAGTTTTTCATGCATCCTGTTATACAACCCTGATTTGATGGTATCCATTGCGCAAATCCAACTTAGTGAAATAAACAACATTCTTTAATTGATCAAGTAAATCATCTATACAAGGAAGAGGGTATCGATTTTTCACCTTGATTTTATTTAAGGCCTGGTAATCAACACACATTCGCCATGTGCCATCTTTCTTTGGCACCATCACGATCTGAGAACCACAAGGAGATGAACTGGGCCTAATGACCCCTTGATCCAATAAGCCTTGTACATGATTCTTGATCTATGTCATCTCCAAAACTGACATCATGTACATGCCCACGTTAGGAAGAGGAGTATCCTATTGAAGATGTATCTCATGTTGAATTTCCCTCTTAGGAGGTAATCCATCTGGTTCCTGGAAAATATCATCATATTTAGAAACAATATCAATTAATTCCTTCCTATGAGAAGTATCACATCCTTGGAAAGCATCAGATGTCCTGACATCTTTCTCTCTTACGACCACGAGTACATATCTCTTATTAGTGTTTATGAGTCTCTTCATTTGCCCTACACTAACAAGTGTTGTATTTACCCTCATGTTGTGATCTCTAACAATATATTCCACTCCCTCTTTAGTAAGGTGGTACTTGTTCTCATGACAAAAGAAGACTGCTTTTCTATCATAAAGATAAGGACTTCCCAACACCATGCCACATATATCAAGTGATACAACATCCAAATCCACTTCATCAATCAACTTTGAAGCAATGGAAAATCTGACCCTACATTGTTTGGTGACATTAAGTTTTGCTTTATCAAATACCCAACCAAAAGGATAAGGCTTCCAATGTGGTTTCATTTCAAGACCCGTCTTCTTGACAAGTGCTTCAAATATTAAGTTTACTTGGGAACCCGGATCAAATAATGTATCTATCTTAGTGTGTTTAGATACAACTCTTATGTGAAATAATTCATTCCTCTTTCATTCATAATCATGAGATTCATTATTGGAATTTTAACTAGCATGAAGGGAATCTTTACCTTGTACTCCAACCGTTGTGATCTTTCCTTTGTCCCCTGAATCGGAACCAAGATCTTGTTGCACTGTAGCAACAGTTATTGTCTTCCCCTTTCAATCGAACTGCTTCAGTCTCTTCTCTGGATGCAGTTTCCAATAGTGTTCATCATCGTGACCATTTTTCTTGCAATGAGTGCAAGATGTCTTTCCTCCTTCTCTCGTCATAGTGGTGGTTTTCTTGTCCTTCCTTTTAAACTTCTTGAAAGGTTTATGTGGGAGATTGGAAGGTTTCTTTGTGGGATCTTCTTGAACATGCTTTCCCCTGTTCTCAAGGTGTGTGGCTTGCACACAAACTTTGTCAAGACTGGTGGGGTTAAACAAGAGCAAAGTATGACAAATATAACTGTGAAGTGCGCCAATATACTTCATTAAAGTTTCATAAGAATCCAAAGGAATGTTTAATGCAAGAGCTTTCTTCCTAAATTCTTCTATGACACTTTGTACAGTTTGACCTTTACTTTGCCTTAAAGTTTGCCATTCCATCATTTCTTTATGTGAATAACCCAATGGATAAAATTGCTTCCTTATTGTTGATTTAAATTCCGACCATGAGGAAAGAAGATTACCACACTTACTTTTGTCCTGAAGCTTGCTCTCCCACCATACGAGAGCAGTGCCTTCCAACTGAAGAGAAGCCAGTTGTACCTTAACTTCCTCTTCATCAATATGTTGAACACGGCAATATACTTCAACCTGTCAGATCCAATTATCTAGCTTTTCAGGATTAGCCTCTCCATTAAACATAGGTAAAGAAAATTTTACGTCAAGCTTCAATAATGGTTTCTTAAAAGAGGCTTAATGGCTAGAATGATGAGAATGATCAGAATGCTCAGAGGAAGAAGAACTAGAACTTGATGGTGAAGATGGAGGCTCGGGAGGGTCTCCTCCAGCCCCTTGGTTTACCGAAGCATCATCATCAACATGTGATTCCTTTTTCTTCACTTTCTTCTTCATCCTCTTCTCGTAATCTCCATACATTCGTTCGACCATTTCTTACATGCGATAAAAGACCATATGGAAGTTTTTCTCCTGTTCATCACACTTGTCTTCTTCTGCCATTTTCTTCCTTCGGGATGCATGACCAACTTCAAGATTGAAAGTATTAAGAGTTCCTTCACCCTGCTTTTGATTGGCCCTAGTAAGCATTCACACTCAACAATTCAATTCAAAGACGACAACTCTGATACCAACATGATCCAAGATCTTTTCATCGAGTGAGTTATAAAGAATTGCATCAAATGAGCATAAATTAAAATGCACCATTAAAGAAGGAAAAGCTCAATAATGAAGAGACATAAGCATCAAATCTGAACACAAAAACTTGATAACAGAGTTCGTCCCTGGTGGACTACATCTCCAGGTCCTGCTCTCAAATGTAGGATTTTTCATTAACTCAACAAAAGAATTTGGCAAAATACACAAGTATACCTCATTCTGAAATCAAGCTACATAAATAATGCTTGGATCATAAAACAGACAACACCATTGAATTTGTGGCGTAGAATTGTCCAAAAATGACTGTCTCCATGCCTCGATCCAACTCTGGCACTCCTAGGACCAAGAAGAATTTTGTCTCAGTTTTTGTGCCCTACAACCTATAATAAATGTTGACGTACCATGTCTCGTAATGCGTGCCTGACCATACGCATGTGTGCCTCCTTCCTGGGCTCGGGCGGATGCATCTTTTAAGTAATAATAGCATCATTCATTACAATAAAGGGTCGTTGGCCCGTTGGTTATGGCATGAGTATCAAGGCGTTAAGGAGGGAGGAGGTCCTCGGGTCAAACACACAGGCCTCCCCCTTTGGGCTTTATTGTTGTAACAATATATATATATATATATATACAAAGTTTGCTCCGCTAGATTTGGAAAAGGCTCTATCCGATAGCTAGTGGCCGGATTTGGCGTGGTCCCGCCAGATTTGGCAGACCTCCCAAATCATATATTTTTTTCAAATTTTCAGATACGGGCTATCATTGGGCATTTGCCCACTGCCACGTGGCAACCCATGACTGGGCCACATGGCAGCCTCCTATTCAACCATGTCATCCCCTACACTGTCAGCCTGCCACGTCATCATACAGATGCCACGTCACCATGCAACATCAATGCCACATCACTGTACGGACCGTACGGACTGCCACGTGGAAAATCCTACTGGTCCACGAATCAGTCCAGAAGTGCCAAATACAGGTGACACGTGGCAACCTCTGGTGCTGCCACATCACCATGACACGTGTCACCTCATGCTCTTGCCACATGTGTTTTTTGGATGCTGATGTCATATGTACTAGTGTTGACGTCAACAGTACGGATGATGACTCATCCCCCTTCTGACTGGTCTAGGTTGACCAAACTTTGACCGTGAATATCTTTTGATCTGTAACTCTGTTTGACGATTCGTTTGCGCCGTTAGAAAACTTGTGACGCGCTCTTCGTGATAATTTCATTTTAACTGAGTTTTGAGAACTTTGAATTTTCGCCCTTTCTCTATCTGCTGAGGCCATTCTAAGCGTTCTTAGTTGTTTCTGTGAGTTCTGAGTTGTTCTTAGTCTTCTCTGGATCCTTTTTGGATCAAGAGTTAACATTTCTTACTAGTTACCTTCTTCAGTCATTGAGAGGTTTATTATAAGCAATTTAAAGTTACCATTTTTACTACCAATCGTTCTATTGGTGAACTAGTTTGTTCTTTCATTGACTGCATGAAAACCCTTGCATGGTTTTAGACCCCTTTGTGGCATGTCAAATCCAAATAATGTGTTTGGTCATTTCCCTGATAGTTTTTGGTTCCTTCCAATCGAACTACCAATGACTACTTTGAAGTACCCTTTGATAATAATATGCTTAAATCATTCTTTGATCATTGAAATCTCTATCATTAATTTATTTTTATTTTTATTTGTGATTAATTGTTTATGGTTTGCTCTGAGAATATATGAAGGACATCAATGATATTACCTTCATGGTACTTGAAAATTCCTTTAGTGCCAACCAACCTTGGATTCCCTCCAAAGGTCCCATTAAAATTAAATTTAGTCATCCCCTTGGAAGGGTGATTCAAAGTGTTTATCCTTTAGAGAACAATTTTGTTCGATTTTCATACCATAGAAATGTTATCATATATTCATTTTTTCTTAGGAAATCTCACGAAAAAACCCCAAGGTGTGCTTCCCCACAACCGTGAATGACATTCTTGGTAAACTTGTTAGCATAGACTAGTGAGTCTAACCCAAGAGGTCCAAACCAAACACCTCTTACCATGGAACTAGCCAAATATCCATTAATATCAATAACAACTACTTGAAAATATACCTTAAAATAAGTATAAAATATTCACATCATAAAAATTAATTAATCAAATTTTAACATAATAATAAAATAATTTATGTCCAATTGTCTAAATTTTAACATAGTTTAACTAAATTAAATATAAATATTAAAAATAATATTAAAAAATTGTTAATAATATATCCTTTACATATCCTTAAGAATCTATACTCTAGCAATGAAATGTAAAATAATTTATGTCCATTTGTTGAACATAAATTTTAACATAGTTTAACTAAATTAAATATAAATATTAAAAATAATAT
>CBVK0102475253.1:0-11547 GCA_900067695.1 Picea abies
TCTAATTAATGAAATATTTTACAATATGCATAATTCTAACAACAATTGTTCATGATTTTTTTTGCATAATTAGAGGTACAAAAAAGTAACATCTGGTTCCTACATGAGGACTAGAGATATTGGGGATTCCCAAGGATATTACATCGATGAGGAGGAGGTCATAGGATTACATGTCAACATGGAAAATGTTGAGATCGATTCCAATGGATGAATAAGTAGGGTGGAGCCAATGGATTTGGTTGAGACTATGAAATATTTAAGAAAGAAGTCAATAGATATAGAGAATAAAATGAAAGGATAATAAAATCCTAGGAGGTGATACTATGGATTTTGAATATGTTGCAGAGACAAGTCAATAAATATTCTGTCACAAAACAAGCATCTAGTGCAAGACACGTAGAAAAATATAGATCTCATGATAGGAGGGATGACCATGGTAGATATAGAAGAACAAGGAGTGTTAGTAGACATCATAATCATCATCATTCAACAAGACATTCAACCAGGATAACACATTCATGTTCAAGGTTAGAGAACATCCCCAAGTGTGTCCTTTATTCGAATAAAAAGGAGGAGTCTTGAAATAGATGATTTGGAAGGAGATATTAGGAATATTAAGCCTCCTACTTTTGATGGTGACCATAAGAAATATTAACATGCAGAGACATGGTTGTTGGGAATGAGGAAATTTTTCCAATTGCACAATTATTCATCAAATGTAGAAGCTAGAATTACATCCTACCATATTCAAGAAAAAGAATCTATGTGGTGAAGAACATTAATGAGAAGAGGATCTCATGGAGGTAGTTTATAATGTATTTCCAACAAAAATATTTATCAGAGCAATATTATGACAAGAAGATGGAAGAGTTCTTTGAACTCAATCTTGGAAGCATGACCATGGATGAGTATGAGAGGAAATCATTTTAACTTCTAAGGTATGTGGACTTCATAAATGATGAGAAGGTCAAAATGCAAAGGTTTTGGAGTGGAATTTCATTCTTCTACAAGAATACAATTCATTTTGATGATCCAAATATCTTGGAAGAATCCATAGGAAAAGCTAAGTATTTGTATGGGCAGAACAAAGGAAGACCATATTTCTGAAAGGCATTGGATGATAGGAATAAAGGTAAGATGGATCTGAGGAAGAAAGGATTCAAGCCAAATTTCATTAAGAATGTATCTCAATCATATAAACAAGGAAAATCATCACAAGGTGATTGGAAAATTCCAGATTCCTTGGTGAAAATGCCAAGAAAACATCCCATAAACTATTGGGGTTAGAAGGAGGACCACATGTATAAATATTGTCCTCAACAGAGAGATAGAACGAGGAATCTATAAAAAATTAAAGAATATGATACAGTGGATGACATGGGCAGAAGCATGCCAATGATTTATGCAAACTTGGACAATAGACAAGAAGAGTACCAATCCCACATGATTGAGGTAGAAGGTAATATTGATAATCATCACATATATATTTTGATTCATTCTGGAGGTATTGATAGCTATATATATCTATAAATAGTTGAAAGGATTAAATTGAAGAGATGTAACCATGAAAGGTATTGTTTGGTTCAACTAGCCATTGGAACCAAGAGAAAAATCAATGAAATTGTCAAGGATTTCCTGGTAAGCACGGATAGAGTTAGAACTAAGGTAGAGTTGAACATCGTATCACTTGGGTCATATGATTGCTTTATTGGTATGTATTGGTTGGACAAGAATCGTGTTGTCCTATTTTTATACAAAAAGGATTTCACATGCCTTGATGGGGAAGGGAATTCAAGGATGGTGCAAGGTATTACAAGACCTATCTTTGTTAGAGAGATTTAAAAATTATAGTTTAGAAGAAGTTTTAGGAAATGGTTTCAAATATATGTAGCCCATATGGAAGAGCCAATAAAAGAAAAGGAGCCAGGTCTTGAAGTGACTATCCAATTTGAAGGAATATGAATATGTGTTTGGGGAGTTGCCAGGATTTCCACCAAAGAGAGATATTGACTTCTCTATTGACTTAAGTCTTGGAGCTTCCAAAGTGTCCAAAAATCCCTAAAGAATGAGTATACAAGATCTAAAAGAGTAGTAGATGCAGCTAGAAGAATTGTTGAAGAAGGGGTACATACACCCAAGAGTTTCACCTTGGGGTGCCCTACTGTTATTTGTGAAGAAGAAGGATGGAACTATGAGGTTATGTATTGAATTCAGACAAATTAATAAGTTTATTGTAAATAACATGTACCATATACCATAGATTGATGATACTTTCAATCAATTTAAGGGAGAAAATATATTTTTCCAAGATTGAATTGAGATCAGGTTATCATCAAGTAAATCAATTAAGAAGACACTGCCAAGACAATATTCAAGACAAGGTATAACGATTATGAGTTTTTGGGGGTTCCATTTGGCTTAACAAATTCACTCGCCACTTTTATGTCTCTAATGAATGGAGTGTTTAGGGATTAATTGGAATAAATCATCATTTTCTTCTTGGATGACATTATTATCTACTCCAAGAAAGAGGAGGAGAATGTGTAACACTTGAGGATGGTGCTACAAGTTTTGAGAGAGAACCAATTGTATGCCAATTTAAGAAAATGCAATTTATATCAAATGCATATCCATTATTTCGGCCACGTCATCTTAGAGGAGGGCATAGTGGTGGACCTTGAGAAGATTGAAGATATCAAAAGTTGGCCAGTGTTGGTTGTGGCACCTGATTATCTTCCTGATTTAGAGGTCTTTATTTTCATCCCTGTTTATACCCCATGAAAAATTTACACACCAAAAGAGTGTATAATCCTCCACACGGGGGAGTGCAGAGGGGGGTTACCCCCTCTGTGGGGTTCAGGGGCAAGAGGGCCCCCGGCTAGGGTTCGAGGGCAGCGTCCCCTGATAGGGATTCAGGGACGAAGCAGGCGAAGGAAAAATTACCTTGTAAATGTATATTGTAATTTCATTGTAAATCTGGACCATTCATTATAAGGTCACAGATATAATGGTAGAAATAATGTTAGGTTTTTTTTCCCTAGAAGGCAACCCTCTATTATGAGGGAAATGTATTGCGACTATGAATTATGGCAAGTATTGAATTCTGAGAGAGGAGACTATGAGAGAAAGAAGAGGAAGTTACAACAATTTTGTTGTAGGTTGTATCCCTTCGTTTGCTGGATAATAATAAATCAAGGACCTGGCAATTTCTCTGGTGGACGTAGCCCACACTGGGTGAACCACGTAAATCTGTGTCTCTATTTATTATGTATCTTCTATTTTTTGTTTCCACATTTGTTTTATTTTATTGCTCCATGGCCTTGTTTTTCTAACACACAGGATTAAGGCGTGAATAAAAAAGAAGTGATGCAAAAAAATTCTACAAGGGTTATAGATTCTTAGTTGGAAGTAGAGAAAATAATTTTTAACATTGTTGTTACTCCATCAGGACTATAGATACACACAAAAGGAAGGAAAATATTTTAGGTTGCATATTTTATTCTTATATATATAATATTGGAACTATTAAAACTATGAATTTTTAACAAAATCTTATGAACCTAATTAGTCTTAACTAGTTGGTCGGTCTGAGGAAATTTTACAGATAGAAAATAAAGACATATTGAAACACTTGTGTATACACTTCTTTCACATGGAATCAAATCGATGGTAATGTGTGTTGGGTAAGTATTTTTCCCTGCCATTTTCTTTGGTGATTGATTTATAATTTAATTGTTATTTTTATTTTTTTTACTATTTCTTATTTTGTTTTTTATATAAGAAGGTGTTGTAATCTAATTAAAGTAGGGGATTGTAACCAATAGTTGAACGCATAAGAAATCATAGATTCATATACATATAGACAGAGACATACACAAATTAGTGGAAGCCCAAAGAATGGCACTTTATTATATGATATGTCGATACAACACAATAGATACAATATATCTCATAGAGCTTACCTATTTATACCTATATGCTTAGTTACTAGGCAGTTGTAATTACTTAATTTCCTAGGTTGGTCAATTAATAGAGACTTCGATCGACTTATTAATGCAGGAGAATTTGAGAAAAAATCATCCAATTTACCTAGGGATCAAATTCATTTACTAAAGAGGGTTGGTCCTCTTAATTTTACTTGATTGCAATAATTTGTTAAGCGTGCCTCTAGAAGGCATTGAGAGGATTTGGTCAGTTAGACTAGGTGTTAGTTTGTTTCATTAAATTAGGAAATTGAGGATTTATTGGGATTTGGTTGTTAGATACGTTCAAGGGTTCAATGAGTTATTTTTATTGGTGAGAGTGTTATGAATAGAAGGTTGTGATTTTGTGAGATAGGGTGTGTGAAAGTGTGATTATGATATAGAGTGTGTAGAACAAAGGAGGATATTTCTGTACTTCAAGACAATATTTAACTTATACTATTTTATCTGGTTAATGAAGAAATATTTCTATGTGTGGATTGAAATGAGTTTGATTATATTTATGGCTTAATCTCTCCTATGAAACATACTGTTCAAATTTATGTAATTAAAACCCAAAATCTTAGAGGATACTCAAATTTTCATAGGTTTGATGTGCAATTGAGTTCTGGGAAGAGCTACAGATATTCATTACAAAGCCTCTGTGTACTTGTATCAACTAGTATTATCAATCATTGATCAAGTGGATCGATAAATGATTATAAATAGTTGGATCATCGTCTGAGATAGATCTACAATGTAAATCTCTTTGCAAATGAAATTTGCGCGAAGTTTAATTCCAAAGTGATTTGTGAAAAAGGAATCTAGACAGTATTCCTTGGACATGTGTCAAAGTGACTTTCCATCGCATTTGACCTTGGTGGATTTAAAAACTACTGTAGTCCAATGCGATAAGAACAGAGGTGTTGATCCTTAAATGATGAAATTGAACTTTAATCATTGGATCATATATACATACCCGTGGCGTCAACAAAGCTTAAGTGATTTTAGGCAAGATCTTGGTTTCATTATTTTCACTCGAATAATTTGCAGAGATTTCTAGTTTGACATTAAGGGTCTATTGAAAAGGGTTAATTGAGAGCATATTTCGAATGCAGAAAAATGATTTTGTTCAGGAAGGAAGCCTAATGAATACTGAAGAAGATAATTTGGTCGATCAGGGCCATCATTTTTTGTCAGAGTGGAAAGAGGTTATGCATTTGAGTTCAGGAAACATGCCACCATGAAGGGGACCAAGAGCTAATGTTGGAGGAAGACCTATAGGGAATGCAACTCTACTGCAAGAAATAAGATAGCTTAGAACAAGGATGGAGGATATGGAGCCAACCCAAAGAAGAGAACCTAATGTTGAAGGTATCAATGATGAAGAAGAAACATCTGATGAGGAGGCAGAGGAAGTAATTGAAGAAACCAAAGTTTTGAGGATTCTTATGAAGGATGGTGGCAGATCAAAGGTAGAAGTTCCCATGTATGAATGGAATTTGAATGTGGAAGAGATAATAGATTTGATTAACACCATGGACAAGTATTTTTATTTTGAAGAGATTGAAGAAAAGAAGAAAGTGAAGTATGCAACAACCAGACTAAATGGGAATGCAACCATATGGTGGGATGAAGTGCAGATATACAGGGAAAGAAAAGGTAAGTCCAATATTAAGAATTGGGAAAAAATAGTGAGGAAAATTAAGAGAAAGTTTATGCCAAAGGATTATTAGCTAAACCTCTTTGGACAACTGGAGAATTTGAGACAAAAGTTTATGACAGTCAAATAATACACAAAGGATTTTTACAGATTGATCATTAGCATTGGACATATAGAGGAAGATGTGGAAAAAGTGGCTAGGTACATAAATGGTTTGAGATATGAAATTCAAGAATAAATAAGTCTTTTGACTCTTAGTATTTTTGAAGATGCTTACCAGGTATCCTTGAAGGAAGAAGAGAAGTTAGTAAGGAAGAAAAACCAAAGAGGTAGAGGAAAACTTCCACCAAGAGGAAGAGGATATTATAATAGAGGAAGACTCTAGACCGCTAAGAATGAAACATAGAACTTCGATAGCAAGTCACCATAGAGAGGGGACTCCAAAGGAAGGACATTTGGCTCTAAAGGAAGGGGCATAGGAATATAAATCAGATGTTACACATGTGGTGAATTAGGACATATTTCTTGGGACTGTCCTAAAAATAAATCAACAAATCAGAGGAATGTAAATGTTGTAGAGACTAAAGAAGAAAAAAATAGTGTCGTGGGAAAGGAAGAACCTCTTGAACAAGGAGAGTCTTTAATGTTGAAAAGGGTCTTGGTTAAAGTAGAGAAAGAGATAAGTGATCCAACACTGTAAAGGAAGAGTCTGTTTAGAACTATGGGCAAGTCCAAAGGAAAGTGTTGCAAAGTAGTAATTGACAATAGAAGTACAGATAATTTGGTCTCCACATAGATGGTAAAGAATTTGGGATTGAAGAAGATGGCACATCCCAGTCCCTATGGAGTGTCCTCGCTGCAGGAGTTACATCAACTCTTGTTGAATGAGTAGTGTATGGTGGAGGTCAGATTGGTACTTACAGTGATGTGATACTATGTGACATAATTCCTATAGATGTCTTCCATAT
The DNA here is from genome assembly GCA_900067695.1 of Picea abies. Classification (NCBI taxonomy): domain Eukaryota; kingdom Viridiplantae; phylum Streptophyta; class Pinopsida; order Pinales; family Pinaceae; genus Picea; species Picea abies. Next base: position 6,594 of record CBVK0102475253.1, read on the forward strand.
TCTATTAGAAAGGTCATGGCAGTATGATAGGAAAGTTATCCATGATGGAAGAAGGAATATTTATTCCTTAGAGAAGGATGGACAGAAGAATGTGTTTTTTACCTTTGAAAGATGAAGAACCAAAAGTGAACCTAGACCTAGTATATTGTTGATGAATGGGAAGGAGTTTCTATAAGAGGTCAAGAAGAAGGAGGAACTACATTTTTATTTAATTGGAAAACCAAAGGTAATTATCTCCTCTACAAATGTTGATGATATTCCTATTGAAATTAAAACTATGCTTTATGAATATGATGATATCATAGTAGATGAGCTACCCAATGATTTACCTCCTATGAGAAGTATAAGTCTTCATATTGATATGATACCTAGGGAAAGTTTTCCTAACAAAGTAGCTTATAGGATAACTCCTTAAGAGAATGAAGTGGTAAAAAATCAAGTGAAGGAATTGTTAGATAAAGGATTTGTGAAGGAAAGCTTGAGTCCATGTATAGTGCCAACAATGCTCATCCCAAGGAAATATGATGGATGGCATATGTGTAATGAATCCAGGGCCATCAACAAGATAACCATCAGGTATAGATTTCCATTACCATGCATAGATGATTTGATGGACTATTTGAGTTCTTCAAAGTATTTTTCAAAAATTGATTTAAAAAGTGGTTATCACGTAATCAAAAATAGAGAGGGGGGTGAATGGAAAACTACATTTAATACAAAAAGTGGATTGTTTTAATGTATGGTGATGCCTTTTGGGCTCACAAATGCACCCAACACATATATGATATTAATTAATGAGGTCTTGAAGGGATATATTGGGAAATTTGTGATAGTATACCTTGATGATATTTTGATTTATAGTTAGACCAAAGAAGAACACTTGAAGCACCTCTAGATTGTTTTGATCACCTTGTAGAAGGAAAATTTGTTGATAAATCTAAAGAAGTGCAACTTCATGAAGAGGGAAATGATATATTTTGGATTTGTAGTCTTTAAAGAAGGACTGAAAATGGATCCAGAAAAAGTTCAGGCAATTGTAAATTAGCCAACTCTGAGGAATGTATTTGAGGAAAGGAGTTTTCATGGACTTGCAAGTTTTATATAAAGTTCATTAGGAGTTTTAGTCAGATTTGTGCACATATTATAGAGATTATTAAAGAATGTAAGAATCCCTTTAGGTGGACAGAGACAATAGATAGAAATTTTAAATTGTTGAAGAAAATGATTATTGAAAATCATGTGTTAGCTTTGCCCAATTTTTATAAGACTTTTCAGGTTGAAACTGATGCTAGTGGGACTACCATAGGATCTGTATTGAGTTAGGAACATATGCCAATAAAATATTTAGTGAGAAATTAAATGAACCAAAAAAAAATATTCCTCTTATGACAAAGAGTTCTATGCAATTATCCAAGCACTTAAAAAATGGAGACACTATCTAATGCACAAGGAGTTTGTGTTGTACATTGACAATCATGCACTACAATTTATAAGTAGTCAAACTAAGATGAACCAAAAACATGCTAAGTGGGTTGAATTTATGTAGATATTTACTTTTTTGATTAAGCACACAAGTGGTCAATCTAATAAGGTTGTTGATTCTTTGAGTAGGGTAAATTTACTTTTACAAGAATGTAGAGTCAACACCTTAGGATTTGATGAATTGATTGCAATGTATAAGGAAGATGTAGATTTTCAAGATATTTATGTAGCTTGTGAGAATCATGTTTCCAGTAATAGAAGTCAGTGGTTGGACTACATGCTACAAGAGGGTTTGTTGTTTACAAATAGTAACCTATGCATACCCAAGTGCTCGATGAGGGAAAACATGATTAAGGAAAAACATAGTGGAGGACCGTCAAGGCATTTTGGACAGGATAAGACATATGCTCAGGTAAGTGTTTTTTATTACTGGATAGCTATGTAGAAGGATGTAAGAAGTTTGTAGAGAATTGTAGGATCTATCAACATGAAAAAAGAAGGACTCATAACATAGGACTGTATTAACCACTTCCCATCCCAAGCAGACCATGGGATTCCATCCGCATAGATTTTGTTTTGGGGTTACCCAAAACCTAGAAGGGAAATGATTCTGTATATGTTGTGGTAGATAGGTTTTCCAAAATGGCTCATTTTATTGCTTTTAAGAAGACTAGTGATGCAACTAACATTGCCAATTTTTTTTTTTCAAAAATAGTAAGGTTGCATGGTCTACTTATTAGCATTGTATTTGACAGGGACAACATTTGTTGGTCATTTTTGGAGGACCCTATGGAAGAAGCTAGGTACCAATATCAACTTCAGATAAACATGTCATCCAAAAACTGATGGCAAGACTAAAGAAGTAAATGGGGTCTTAGGGAATATATTGAGGAGTACTTTGTATGAAAATCTTGAGTAGTGGAATCTAATCTTAGCTCAGGAAGACTTTTCTTAAAATGACTCTCCTAATAGGAGCACTGAGATGATTCCATTTCAGATTGTCTATGGAATGCACCCAATGGGAGTGTATGAACTCATAAATTTGGGAAAACAAGAGATAATGAGTGCAAATGGTGAAGACCTTGCAGCGAGTATCCAAGAGCTACAAGAAAATGTTAAGAAAAAGATGCAGGAAACTAGTGGTAAGTATAAATAAAAAGAATACCTAAGGAGGAGTAAATTTCACTTATAGGTTGGTGATTTGGTTATGGCATATTTTAGAAAGGAAATATTTCGTGTAGGGAATTACAACAAGTTAAAATTGAAGAAGATTGTGCCTTGCAGAATACTAATTTTTTTTATGCAAATGCATATGAAATAGAGTTACCAAGTGATATTGGGATTTCTCCCATATTTAATGTAGAATACTTGTATCCCTTCAAGGGATTAGAGGTTTTTTTGGAAGATGCAACTGTAAGTGATAAAATTCAAGCCATAGAATGGGGGGAACAATTACCAAAAAGGGTGCAACAGGAAATTGAAGTAATTTTGGATAAAAGAGTGACAAGGAGAACCATGGGCAAGGAATATTTCCATTATCTAGTAAAATGGAAAGATCAACCAACTAAGGATGCTACTTGGATGACAACAAAAAAAATATCCAAGTATAATGTGGACCCTGAAAATTTGATGAACCATTCTTTTCTTCCCCAAGAGTCTAACACAAGAGCATCTGAGAAAAAATCACCCAATTGAACTAGGGGTCAAATTAATTTACTAAATATGTTTGGTCCTTTTAATTTTACTTAATTGTAATAATTTGTTAAGAATGCCTCTAGAAGGCATCGAGAGGATTTGGTCACTTAGACTAGGTGTCAATTTGTTTCATTAAATTAGGAAATTGAGGATTTTTTGAGATCTGGTTGTTAGATCCATTCAAGGGTTCGATGGAATATTTTTTATTGGTTAGAGTGTTTTGAATAGAAGGTTTGTATTTTGTGAGATAGGGTGTGTGAAAGTGTGATTATGATATAGAGTGTGTAGAACAGAGGAGGAGATTTTTGTACTTCAAGACAATATTTATCTTGTATTATTTTATTTGGTTAATGAAGAAATATTTCTATGTGTGGTTTGAAATGAATTCGATTGTTTTTATGGCTTAATATCTCCTATGAAACATACTCTTCAAAGTTTTGTAATTAAAACCCAGAATCATAGAGGATCCCTCAAATTGTCATAGGTTTGATGTGCGGGTGAGTTCTGGGAAGAGTTAGGAAACTTCATTATGAAGCCTCTGTGTAGTTGTATCAACAAGTATTTTCAATCGTTGATCAAGTGGAACGCTCAAGGACTATAAATCATTGGATCATAGTTTGGGATAGATCTATGGTGTAAATCTCTTCACAAATGAAATTTGCGAAAAGTTTAATTCCAAAGTGATTTGTGAAAAAGGAATCCAGGTGATATTCCTTGGACATGTGTCAAAGTGGATTTCCATCGCATTTGAACTTGGTGGATTTAAAATCTACTTTATCCCAATGTGATAAGACTAGAGGCATCGATCCTTAAATGACGAAATTGAACTTTAACTGTTGGATCATATATACATACCTATGGGGTGGAAAAATATTAAGTGATTTTGGGAAAGTGCTTGGCTTCAAGATTTTGGTCACTTGGGAAGAAAATAGGCCGAGAGATTATTCATATAAAATTTGCACACAAACAATTTGCATAGAGGTCTGCTTTGACATTAAGGGTCTATTGAAAAGGGATAATCGAGAGCATCTTTCGACTGTAGAAAAATAATTATGTGCAGGAAGGAAGCCTAATTAATATTGAAGGAGATAATTTGGCCCATAAGGTCCATCACTTATAATTTCAAATTTGACAGTCGGTTGACTATATCTTAATCGATTGTCGGGTCTAGTAGAAACAATTGACTATCCCTTACAACATCTCCCTCCACCTCAATTCCTTTCTTGTCCTGAGCAAGAGGGGAGTAAAACAAAATATTTGTTTACATTTGTTTGTTTGCAAAAATTTATGGGATGCAACAAACATCTCAGATAAAGATAAACAAATGGTGCAATTCAGTGTCACTCTTAGACATTGTGCTTTAACTTGGTTCATGAATTTGACAGAAAATCAAAGATGATTAAAATAAAAAATAAAGAGCAATTTCTTATCATTTTTCAAGGTCCAAGATGTTACACACTTGACTGCACAAAAGATGAAAGAAATAAAGAAAGGAATAGGCCATTTGGTCCACAAATATGACAAAAGATTCAAAGATCTACTTAGCCAAATACCATCAACAATTGACCAATGATTCGTATTAATTTTGGCACGAAATGAGAGCGGAGATATAATAAAGAAATGTACAGAGATATCTTAGATATCCAATAATATAACAAAAATGTATGAGAGATTCAACCATAAACAAAGAGATACAATAATACAAAATTTTCTATTAATGAGTGAGGATGTACAAAGACTGTAAAAATACAGAGTGGAAGACTCGCTAGAATGGTGG
>CBVK0102475298.1:0-10078 GCA_900067695.1 Picea abies
ACACCATTTGATATTATAATTGTGACTCAGATAACGAAATACAACCTCTGCACTGTTCTATTATTAATTTCATTTAAAGATCATTTCTCATAAAACTGAAGGTAGGGATAACACTCATTAAAACATTTTCTTTAAACACTACTAATGCCTAACATTACTCTTTGATCCTTAAGATTAATCTCAAGAAAAACACATATGATCATGATATGTTCTAGACATAAAGTGATATGACAGTCCATATTCTCTTCGATACTAATGGCTATATTGATTAGTGGCTTAACACCTGATTGGTCCATGATATCTATTTAAAGAGCACGGAGGGTTATTTTTTGAGATTGATAGTGAGAAACTCTTAATGTACAATATTTTTCTTTTGCATTAATATATTGACTCAAGTGGCCACATTGGCTGGGGCTGTGGAATTTTTTTCTCTTTGAGGGTTTTAACCACGTAAAACACTTGTGTACTGATATTTGATATGTTTCTGTGAGCTATTTCTTAAGGTGTTTGTCTTGTATGGAAACACCCTAAGTTTTCGAACATGGTATTAGATTCCGTATGAAGACCCACTCTCGTTGTTGATTGAGATCTTGAGCTTGTGGCGCTACATGCATCAAAATATTTATAGATTTTGTTATTTCTGTGCATTTTTGGAATGAGTGGGTTATTCCATTGCATTTAGAGCATTGCTTTCAATTAGAAACATTTTTCATTTCACTTGAAAAGGTTTATGTTTGCCCAATATATGACAATTTTTGTTAAATAACGAGGTATAAAGTTCCATCATGCCTTTTAAATTTTTTATGACATTTTGGTTTTTTGTTTATATTCCTAGTTTTATACTCTTTTCGGTTCGCGTATGCTCTTTGTTGTGTGTTTTGTGTGATCTTGACAAATCAGAAAATGTGTGTGTGTGTGTGTGTGTTTTCTTCTTTGGGTATGCTTTTTTCTATATGCTTTATGCAATCTCAACAAATTAGAAATAGAGAGAAATATTTCATTTTCTAGGCAAGCTAATCCAAATATAACCCCCATATTGTTAAGTTTTGAAATCATTTTCTTTGAAATTTTGTTTGTTTTTGTGTGTGGCTATGTTGAAGTTTTTTAACAAACAAAAATAAGGGTTTTTGGGGTAAGCACACACTTTAAGGCAAAATAAAACCATCCTCCTTTATAACATTTGCTAAAAAAATTAATTTGTTATACATTTTCATTAACTTATTTGGTTGAAAATTACTTTATTAAATAAGAAATCTCTAGTTCAAGTCTTTTTTTTTTATCAAGTTATTTTTTGAAAAAAATCATGCAACCTTGAGTTATCACATAACTTCATTATAAAGTGCATTTCACTTCAATTATAAAAATGAATCACTATAAAGTAACTTTATTGTTATTTTTAAAGTTATTTTTACATGCAATTTTAATTTATAACGTAACTTCATTGTAAAAATGATTTTCACTTATTTTATAAAGTGAGACATTTCATAAGTAATTTGTTTGTAAAAGTGAACTTCTTGGCAAAATTAGAAAATAAAAATAATTTTTTTACTCAACAAACTTATTGTACATCCATCACCATGTGGACCAACCTACTTGCCACATGACACTTTGATTACCTTTTATGCCTTTCTTAAAAGGAACATAACTTTGACATTCAAATTTTTTTGCTATTTTTTTCAACTGCCTATTTTTTTGAAAACTTTCCATCCAGATAGAAAAATTTTACTTTTAAAGCCATATTTTCGGCTCTTATTGAACATAACACCAAACAAATATTTGTTGGTGAAGATACATCTCTTAGTGTTGTAGGTTCTGGAACAATTTAGTTAGATGATGATCATTTTAATGATGTATTATATGTTCCAAGTCTCTCTTGCAACCTTCTATCAATATATCAAATCACTCATTCAGGTGAAGGTAAAACCGTAGAGTTTTCATCTCACTAAGTTGTAATCAAGGATTTAAAAGATTCTAAGCATGTCCTAACAATTGAAATTGTTGATGATATTATCAGGTTGTACAAATTTGACAACTTTGGGTCATCATTTTTTCCATAAGTTTTTATTGCTCATAGTGATGACTTGAGAAAACTTTGGCATGAGTAGTTTGGTGATCTAAAATATCATTCATTGCAGGAACTATGCAATTAAAATATGGTGACTAGTCTTCCTCTTGTTTCTTGTAGAGATAGTGTTTGTGCTAGACATGTTCTTGGCAAACATTACCATGTCAATTTTGACAAACATGCTTCTTGGCACACCTTGGCCCCTTGTAGCCTGTTCATTGTGATTCGTGTGGTCCACTTTCTTCTCTTTCTTTCTCTAGGTGCAAGTACTTCTTAACTTTCATTGACGACTTCTCTAGATGCACTTGAGTTTATTTCTTAAAACTAAAGAGTGAAGTTTTTTGCATGTTTATGGCCTACAAGGCTCTTGTACAAAAACAATCTAGATGCCAATTGTAGAGGTTAATAACATATAATGGAGCAAATATGTTAACAACAAATTTACAACTTACTATGCTACAGGAGGAATTTAGATGCAACATATTGTTCCATATACAACACAACACAATGGTGTTGTTAAGATAAATAATCACACATTAAAGGAAATGGAAAGTTGTATGACCCAATCTAAGGGATTGATCCTTCATTTTTGGGTAGAAGCCATTAATTGTGATAATTACATTGTAAATCACACTTCCACAAAGACTTAAAAAAATATAACATTGGAATAATCATGTAGTAAAATTAAATCACTTGTAAGCCACTTCAGTGTGTTTGGTAGTGTAACATGGGCTCAAATTTCTGATGAGAAAAGGAAAACATTACAATCCAAAAGTGAGAAGTGCAATTTTTTTGGATATTATGAAAACGTAAAAGGTTATAGACTTGTTCAACCTCATTCCAATGAAATTATTATTAGGAGAGATGTTAAGTTTGATGAACTCATTCCAATGAAATTATTATTAGGAGAGATGTTAAGTTTGATGAAAATATCTTAGCTTGTGATCCCAATTCAATATTTGTGCCATCTTTAACCTATGATCCATATTCAACATCCGTGTCATATTCTCTTCCCAAAGTTTTTGTTAGTGATCCTATTTTGATTTCTTCTTCAGATGATGACATTGAGGATGAAAAATCACCTCCACCTGCTCACCTTACTCAAGTTGGTTCCATTGAAAATGAACCTGCATCAACACCATAACTTCCTAGATGGGTCCATACAACATGAGAAGCAATTGGTGATATTGTCGTTGATCATACAAATCAACATAATACACTTTCATAGTTCTAGTGAGCCTCCTCTTTTTTGGATCAAATTTTAGAGAGTCGTTATCTAGAAACATTTGCAAATATTATAGCCATCAAGATTGGGACACACCAATGAATGACGAATATCATTCCTTAATGGAGAACGACAATTGGGATGTTGTACCTCTTCCAAAAGGAAAAAAACTTGTCATATGTAAATGGGCATAAAGAACTAAGTATACATTAGATGGAAGTGTTGAAAGACATAATGCCTGGTTATTGTATAAAGGATTTTATCAATTTGAAGGAATTGACTATAATGAAACCTTTGCCTTCATAGCCAAAATGAATTCCATATACCTTGTTCTATCCCTTGTTGCTTCACATAAATGGAAGGTCCACCAAATGGATGTTAAATCCACTTTCTTGCATGGGAATTTGCAAAAATAAATTTACACAAAACAACCTCATGGCCATGTTTAAAGTGATTCCATCCTTGTTTTCCTCCTTAAGAAATATCTATATGGCCTTCATAAAGATCCTCAAAGTTGGTATACTAAAATGGATAACTTTCTTCTTGACATTGACTTTTTTAGATGTCATTCTGACCCTAATGTCTATACCAAGAAAGTAGGAATCCATCTCATAATACTTGTTCTTTATGTTGATGACCATATCCTCATTGGTAGTGACCCTAAACTTTTATACTATGTGAAATCTACCCTTAAGAAGAAATTTCAAATTATAGACTTAGGTTCTTTGCATTATTTCCTTGGCCTCCAAGTATTGCAAACGAAGGGAGGAATTTCCCTTTCCTAGTCTAAGTATTCACATGAGCTTATTCATCTCTTTCACATGGAAGATTGTAAACCTGCCCCATCTCTCTTTTAGTTTGGAGTCAAATTTTTTAAAGTACCAAATTTATTATAGTATGCAAAAATATGAATATTCAACAGATATTAATGGAACAACAAAATATTGAGAAGAGTAATACCAGAAATAATACCTTTATTCAAAGAAAGCAATGTTCACCTGCGTTTTCAAGGGGGAAACCTCTAGTAGAGAAGAGATCTATTACAATAATTCTCAAGACAAGATTTCTCATGCCTCCTACTCTTATTTATAGTAATTATATATTCTAAAGAAAATTCTAGAGGAATATCTTTCTAGAAGCGAAAGCTTCTATTAGGTCTTCTTACATTGACTTGTTCATAATTATTAAATAGGCCTTACTAACTAATGCCGACCTTTATTACGTGGAAAATATATTTAGGCCTTATTAACTAATGTCGACCTTTATTAATGGAAAATATATTATTGTATCTATGCGAGGGGTTAGGTCCCTAACATGCCCTCCCCTTTGAAAAAGAGCCTTGTCCTCAAGGCTTAAGACAAGAAAACTATTGTAGAATGGTAGTTGGTTCCCAAGTGGAATCTTCTGGTGGAGTATCCTTCCAGTGAACCAAAACTTCCTTGATGATGCATTGACAGAGGTGATGCTCTCGCTGGGCCAAGACAGCTTGTGGCTGCAACCAAATAGAACCTTCTTCATCCAACTCTAGTAGGTTGGTCTGGGTGTGGAATTTGGTGCCAATCACTTTCTTCAGGCACGAGACATGAAAAACATGATCTATCTTGGAGTGTCTGGGAAAATCTAACTGATAGGCCACTGGCCCCACACATTTGAGAATAGTATAAAGACCATAAAATTTTGGTGCAAGTTTTTGACACTATTGGGATTTGAGTGAAGTCTGCTTGTACAGTTGGAGACAAAGAAACACTTGATCCCCTTCAACAAATTGATATTTAGAACGATTCTGATCTAATTTTTGCTTCATGTGGTTTTGAGCCATTACCAAATTTTCTTTGAGAGCACGGATAATGGTCATGTAGATGGTAAGATTGCAGTCAAACCACTGAACCTTGGAGACACTTGGTATGTATGGGAAAATCGATGGTGGATTTTTTTTCGTAGACTGCTTCAAAAGGAGTCATGTGAGTGGAAATATGGTAATAGGTGTTGTACCACCATTCAACTAGGGGTAACCATTGAAGCCACCGATGTTGTTTGTCAGATGAAAAACACTTTAAATTTGTTTCCAAACATTTGTTGACCACTTCCATTTGGCCATCAACCTGGGGATGATAGGCTGTGCTAAGATGCAATTGAGTTCCCTGGAGATGGAATAATTCTTTCTAGAAATTGTTGGTAAAAGTGGGATCATGGTCAAAACCAATAGAATGAGGCATTCCATGGAGTTTGAAGATATTATCCATAAAACATTGAGCCACTGTGAATGTTGTGAACATGTGTTGAAGAGCACAAAAATGAGCATATTTGGAAAGACAATCCACTGCCACCATGATGACTGACTTATTTCCTGATTTGGGTAAGCCAACAATGAAATCCATATAAATATCCATCCAAATAGTTGGTGGAATCGGAAGTGGTTGAAGTGTACTAGGAGGTTTGACAGTCCCACCCTTATGGCATTGACATGTATCAAATTCGGCCACAAAGGTGTGAATGTCCTGTTTCTTACCATCCCAGAAGAAAGAATGTTTGACCCGTTCATAAGTTTTGGTAAAACTTGAATGGCCTATTGTAGGTGAAGCATGAAACTCAGAGAGCACCTTGGATTTAAGTGTCGATTGTTTTCTTAAATACAAGCGACATTTATAGCGAAACGCACCATTGTGCCAAGAGTGCCATGGAGCAAATTTGGGATCCTGTAGAAGTTTTTCTATTAGGCCAAAAAATTGTGGGGTCTTGCAACCATTCCTGTCGAACACCCTGAAGCCAATCAACGACAATGAATGAGAGGGTAAAGAGGGACCCTTCGTCTTCATATTTCCTGTAAAGACACCACATTTTCTTTTCCATTGTTATAAACAATCTCATAATCATATCCAAACAACTTGGTCACCCATTTTTGTTTCTCTGGGGATGAAATTCGTTGTTCTAGGAATTACTTGAGGCTTTGATGATCCATTTTAATTTGGAAGCATTGTCTCAATAGATAAGGGGACCAGAGATCCATTGCATGAAAAATAGCCAAAATTTCTTTTTCATAAATCGATTGGCCCAAATGTTAGTTTGAAAACTGTTTGCAGGTGAAAGCCAAAGGTTGTCCATCTTGCATGAGTACTGCCTCAATTCCTCTCCCTGATGCATCACATTCCAGAACAAAGGTCTTGGTGAAGTCAAGTAGGGCTAGTAAAAAATTAGTGCACATTGCTTCTTCCAAGGCTTGGAAGGATTAGTCTGTTAGAGTCCAACCGAAAAAATTATTTTTAAGGAGAGTTTTGAGAGGAGCCACCATTTTTCCATAATTCCGAAAAACTTGCAATAATGTCCTGTTAAACCCAGGAAACCACACAAACTTTTAAGATTTTTATGGCGAGGCCAATTTATCATAGCTTCAATTTTATTAGTATCCACCCTTACACCACCCTTTCCATTAATATTACCTAGGTACTCAACTTCAGAGGCTCAAAAAGCACATTTAGAGTGTTTGAGGAAAAGTTGGTGCTTGGAGAGGATATGGAGAACTTGATCTACTTGGGCGAGATGGGATTGCCATGTTTTACTATAGATGAGAATATCATCAAAGAAAACTAACACAAAGTGACGGAGGAAAGGATGAAAGACATGACTCATGAGACTTTGAAAAGTGGAGGGGGCATTAAAAATACCAAAGGGCATGACCAAGAACTCATAGTGGCCCTAATGAGTGCAAAATGCAGTCTTGAGGATGTCTTCCTCTTTCATATATATCTAGTGGTAGCCCGAACAGAGGTCAAGTTTGGTATAGTATTGAGCCTCACTGAGTTCATCTAGAAGGTCATCTATGACGGGAATGGGAAATTTTTCCTTGATGGTAAGTTTTTTAAGGCCACGTAAATCAAGACACATGTGCCAAGTTCCTTCCTTCTTGAGGACCATGACAACATGGGAAGAATAAGGGCTGGTACTGGGATGGATAACACCTGCTTCTAACAATTCTTTGATAATTTTATCAATTTCATTTTTTTGAGCAAAGGGATGACGATAAGGGAGAACATTGGGAGGAAGACTGTCCAAGATTAAAGGAATGGAATGGTCATGGTATCTGTGGGATGGGGGAAGGCCCTGCGGAGTTTGGAAAACAATGGGATGAAAGGAAAGGACAACTTTAAGGTTAGGGTGTACCGGGGGTGTCTCAACTGCTTGAATGGAATGGAGTTGGAAAATGATGAGAGAATGACCTTTTTTGAGTAACTTTTCCATGCGGTGGGAACTAATGATCTCTGGGGACCCTGTTGTAATGCCTTGGAATTTATGTTGTTGTCCTTCATGTTGGAATTGCATGGTTAAATCCTTAAAATCCATGGTTATGGGGCCAAGAGTGCATAACCATTCAACACCAACTTAAAATCCATGGTTATGGGGCCAAGAGTGCATAACCATTCAACACCAAGCACAATGTCACAACCACCCATGTCAATAGAAAACATGTGAGATTTCATGTTATACTGACTGATTTGTAGGCGCACATATTCACAACACCCCCCACATTTCATGGAACCACCATTGGAAATCATGATTTGAAAATTATTGAAAATACGAATATAGTAATTTACCTCTTGAGCAAGGCGATGATGAATGAAATTATGAGTGCTTCCACTATCAACTAGGATGATAACTTTTCAGTGCTTAATGTAACCAATCAATTTGAGGGTTTGGGGAGCAGAAAGACTAGTGAGAGAATTTAATAAAGTCAATGGTTCAACTTTGGGAGGATCAAATGGAGGTGAAATATTATATGTTTGAGGTAGCTCAACTTCAGGAGAGACCTCAACATCTTCATCAAAAACATCCTCTGAAATGGCCATAAAAAGTTTTTGTTCTTTACACTTGTGCCCTGGAAAGTATTTGTCATCATAATTATAACAAAGACCCTTGAGTTGGAGTTCAAGCATTTATACCCATGCTAATTTTTGGACCTTGAGAGGAGTGGCTTGAAGGGCAGGGGTGGTGAGTTTAGGGCAGGGAACAAAAGTGAGTTTTCTGCTTTGGGCCAAGATGACCTTTTGTGCCTCCTTGACACATTTAGTTTCTTCCAACCGAGTCTGGGGGTAAGCCATTATGACCTAAGCTCAGATTTCATTTTTGAGGCCACTTATAAAACATTCCCTGAAAAAATCATCTATCATGCCCTTCATTAGGAAGGCCAAGTGCTCAAAAGAAGTAATAAAATCTTCCGCCGTTCCATACTGTTCCAACTTGGCCAGACATCCTAAATGTTGGGTGTCTATGTCAAAGTGCTCATACAAATGAACAACAAATTGTGACCAATCAACATACTCTTGACGTGAATTTATATGCCATTTCCACCATTTCTATCGTTTAAGATCCAAATAGAGAATTCTGTAACGAAGCTTGGTCAACTCATCAGTAATTCCATGCAAAGAGAAATAGTGTTCCATTTGAGTGTCCCAGGCTGTTGGATCCAAGCCATCAAATTTGTTCACCTTAACTCTGGGAATATGGGGATCATGAGGTCGAGAGTTGGAATGAGAGTGCAGAGTTTGGTTGGAGTCAACATATTCAATATAGAGAGGTGGGTCGAAGGAGGAAGGACCCTGGAATTTGTTCATGAATTGTTGGAGAGTGGAATGGACTTCAACAATTTGACTACCTAGATATTCCTGGGAGTAGTCCATCTTGGCATGGCACAAATGTCCTTATTCACTTCAGCCTAAAGGGCAGTAAGGTTAGTATGCAGTTTTTGATTGGTTTCTTCTTGGCGGGTGGGAGCCATGAGGGAAATAGGGGTGGGTCCATTGAAAAAAATGTAGATAAGTGATATATACCATACTGATAAGGGGAACAAGAGAAAACCAATGGGATAAGTGGGAAATAAAGGTTCTAGGAAGGGTATAGGTCCACGAAGTAAAAAAGGGTTAAAATGATAGGTAACATAATGATCATGATGAAAAGAGGAATCCAATGAGATAGATCTCAAATAAGGGTGCAGAAAGGACCCAATTTTTTTTTTACTCCTTTAGAGTTATACTTCAGACTGAATAATACTGTAATGTTGAAATGCCAAAATTCTTAATAGAAAAAACAGTGTAGGAATTTTGCAACTAGAATGCAAGAGACAAGGTTGCATGACCAAAATATCATTTTTGTTCCTTTTCAAGATGTTCCCCCCTGGTTAGGGTTTGTAGGGTGCCTATGGAAAAGGGTTTGACTCGTGCTATAGCTCTCTGATATACATGCGGGGTTGAACAATAATACTCATCCGAATATATCAAAGCACCAACTAAGGAGGCTCGATCATACCCTTAGTTTTACGAATCGATTACCCAGGTTCTAGAGAGTATCTTCATGAGTTTTGTTCTCGGTGGCACTATAACAGTCAGGAAACCAATCGATTTATCTAGGGATGGTTTCAGGAGACCTAGGGGAATCCATATATACCTATCAGTATGTGGGAGTGATGGTCGTGTATGCATTTTTTTTGATGCGGTACTACTCAAGGGGTACCAATAGGGATTACAAAGGTTTCCAACAAGGGAAAAACTTTTGATTTCTAGGAAACCTCGTGAAACTGTTTGTATTTCCTATGTGAAGTCTTCCCCATTGCAAGTTTACCTGCTGAATAACAGATCTCTATGCTTTAAAGACGTCGATAGTACACATATCTATTAGAATATAATGGATGTGCTCGTTTTACCATTGACAATATCACTATTGTCACCCAACCATAGGCCGAAGCTACCTTCCGAGCACCTTAACCTTGACAGAGAATCATTCTGGAAGCAAACCCTAGG
>CBVK0102475309.1:0-12248 GCA_900067695.1 Picea abies
GCGGAAGCTTCTATTAGGTCTTCTTACATCTGCCTTATTCTATTTTATTGAAATGCCTTATTAATATTGACCTTTATTACATCCGAATACATTGATCTACCTATGTGCGGGTTAGGACCTTAACATAAGGCTAATGGCATTTTTAGCACGTCATCTTAAGCGTGTGATATGTTTAGTTTTTTTAAGAGTGGATCTCAAGTAACTATTGATTTGGTTTATGTGAGGTGTTATTAGGAAACATGTTTTTAATGAAGGATTATGTGCATGTATTACTCAAAGTTCAACATTTGTAAAGGTTTAATGTAGGTTTTGGATGGGGGCACACAAAAACAAGTGTGAATATCGCACCTAAAATTCTTTTGGCCACGACATATTGCATCACTCCAAACTTTTATTTGTCGTGACAGATTACAAAGGATGAAGTTTCTTCCCTTGCGATATATCGCATCTCCTTAAACTTTCTATCTGTGTTTCCTTGTAACACATAAAAGACAAGTATACATATTGTACCTATCGCAACATATCACATCAATCCAAACTTTTCTTTGCTATAAGAGATATCTTAAATTATGAAGTTTTCTTCCCTTACAATATATTGCTTTGCCTCAAACTTTCTATCTCTACAACACATCACATCATACCAAAGTTTTATTTCATGCAATACATAAAGGACATAACATTTTTTAAAGGGGTTCATATAAACAAGTGTGCATATAACACCTAAAATGATTTTGTCCACAACATATTACAACATATTGCATCACTCCAAACTTACATTTCTGGTAACATGTCAAATTTTGTGTTGAAAATCTAATCCGCTTAGGGTTATGATATTTCTCACTTAACGGAATGTGAAAGGTAAGTGACTCTAACTGTAAAAATCCAAGACTCAAGAGATGTCTCGGAATATGAATCCAAACCTCAAACGTCATTGTATTAATACATGTATCGTATTGATGAAAAAGGAACTACAAGCATATCATCCTATTTCGTGCGTAGAACGGTGGTATCAGAGCAGCCTTAGTTCTTAGGGCTGATTTAATCTATGGTAGTTATTCTGACCTCTCCCTTCAAGTCTACGCATCCATTGCCCTGGGCGCACATCCTTTAACCTCTGGCACTCTAAATGATTCTCTTATCCAGCCTGCGTTGCAGTTATTACTGCTACCAGTCTGCATTTTATTCTACCTGCTTGCAGGTCTGTTTATTCCCTCATCACACGTGTAGAAACGCCTCTATCTGCTAGGGTTTATGCACTGCCTACCATTGTTGAAACGGACGCCCTCTCGCATTGTTTGCGCCCTCATCTCTGTCGTGCACAGGCGTAGGGTTTCACCTGCTCTCAGAAATCATCTCCCCTTTGGTCTGTCTATCATCTCCATTCACGCCGCTCATCTCTATCTGTGAATATGGTCTTGTGCATGCTTGCGTAACGACCTTTGCCCAGAATCCTCCTGAACCCATATTTTTTGCGCGTCTCTGTATAGGAATCTATGCCGACTGGACACGATTTTGTTTGCTGAGTAGAAGTTTCCATCGTTGTGTCATCTTGGATTATGTAGAACTGTGAAAGAACGTATTGTTGGCTAGGAAATACCAAATCGACCATCGAAAAAAATATATACTAACTAAAACTCACAGCGGTAGCCTATTATACGCTATTTCTGCATACCATCAAAGAGAAAAAATAGGAGTCGACTTCAATTCCCTCGCAGACAATCATAGAAGCATTTTCCATTGAAGAAACATGTGTGTCAATCGAAAAAAATATATATACTGACTTGTGAAACCGTGTACAAGATGGAGGATTAAAACTAAGGTCGACCGCTAGCCCCCAATATTCGTATTGGAAAATATGGTTTTTTTTTTTTTTTCGAATGGTTACGGTGGGTTTTTTTTTTTTTTTTTTTCGAATGGTTACGGTGGGTTTTCTGCTGCCATAATCATGTTATCGATCCAGTAGCCAATAGAGGAGAATGAACATGAACGAATGAGATACCACAGCTCACAGCATCAAGAATGCAAGTAATGGTTGCATGAACAAATGAGATGCCAATATCCTCCAACATGAATGTATATGCATGTATTTCGTTGTGGACTCGCTCCACTGTTTGCTCGCGGTTTTGATTTTGGGTGGTCGTGAGAGTCCATGTTCGTGTGTCTTCCAAGAGGAGGAGGTGTTGGATGTATTGGAGTGGTTGGATCTTCCAAATGATGTTGAGATAAAAGGGGGAACACAAACATAATATAAACACGCCAAGATACAGGCGGAACCAAAAGTCTTTTGGGATCCATAACATTGGATACTTACTCTAATGCATATGAACTACACGGAGTCCATCTAATTTTAGATTATCATTTCTCCCTTTCTTTACTGTTGGGTAGTTGTGAAAAGAGTTTATTACAAAGTTATGTAAATGGTATTCATACCTCTAATTGGATGAAGGGGAGTTCTATGTCCAAGACTAGATAGCAACCTGCAGGCAAGGTTCATTGATGGTTTGCAGAAAATTCAATTGTCAGCTTGGCAGCGACACCAAATGAAGGGACACTTTCGTTTGTGTTCTAAATCAATAGATAGAGCGAGCAAAGTGCACAAGCTTATTCTGTTCGTATCCCAAGTCCATAAAGACTTGGTGTCCCAAGACCAAACGTCTTAATCTATGGGTGAAAAGTAGAAAATGGAGATGTTATTCTTTACTAATGGTCGTTCGAATGACTATGTTCTCTTCCGGTGTTTCTGTTATGGTGAAGTAGTGTGACGAGTCTAATCATATCTGAACCAGTTTTGGAAGGAACGCCATCAGTAAGAGCATGTAGAGGCATGCATAACGATCTCTGGACAGCTCTTTGTGCCTCCAAATTCTGAAGTTTGGAGGACCCTCAACTCTTTCGGGGAGTGATAAGTTTTGTCAACTAGGACAGTGATCATTTTTCAGAACATTCTACCTTCACGTCAGTGTTGCTTACAAGCAGTTCTACTTGACATCAAACGACACATTCAATCGTGAAGATCCATACAACTCCATAATTAAGGTAAGTTGCATAATCAAGGTAAGTTGCAAGTAGTTTTATAGTAAGTTTACTTGTGTTTTTCTGTAAACAAGTGCATTTTTGGTAGAAGTGGACACCCTTCATTTGTTGAGACTTCATAATTGAGTTTGAATTGTAGAGTTTGATTGTGAAATGGTGGAGTTGTAAGAAACCCTTGAGGTCTAATTATATCTTTAAAATGGCTTGAGTTGAGGAAATGATAGAGTTACTGAACACTTTAATCCTCTCTTCTCTGGACAATATAGTCACCATTGACAAAACAATTCTGCAATCTGTTTCACAAGCCAAAGAAGCACTACTACAAACTCAAACTTGAATTCTTCACGAGGCACTTAAGAGAAAGAATATTCGACATTATGAACCCGTCCTTGTTCAGAACCTTCTTTTTGAAGATAATGAAGATGATGATGTCAATTCAAACCAACAGCCGGTGTAAGAAATGAGACAGCCCTAAATTCAAATACATGAGACAGCCCTAAATTCAAATACAGATAAAGATCAGTTTCCTCTTTCCAAGCTACTATCAGAGCTTGGAAATAAATCAAGCACAACAAGCATAAAACCGGTATCAAATATGAAAAGGATTTCACCTTTCATATTCTTGATTACACCAAACCGATCTAGTTCCAGTGTGTCGGATTGCTTCAAGAGAGTTCATATTCACCTGCTCCAGTTTAAGAGAAGATTTTGATATGCCAACATTGTCAGCGAGTTGGCCATATGGAAAATCAATGTTTTGATCTTCATCCTTGTGAGTATTGTAGAAAGCACAAACATCCTTCAAACAATTGTTCTAACCACCAGAAATCTGCAAGAGTAAAGAACCACTATGGGTGGATGACTTATTGGCGATGGTCATCAATAGCCAAGAAGATATATCAGTCACACCATAGAATTTGCACTTGAGTATTAACACATCTTGTAGTGGACAAATTTTTTGTCCTCTCACCTTGTTCCTAACAGGGGGGAACAACATCAATGATTGACAGTCAGGCTTCAAGTTTCGAAGTGTTATCGATCGAGCAACAAGCGAGCGTAATTGGTTTGTGGTTTTCCCCAAACCACCACTTAGTAGAAGACTTACAAGTTCTGTTAGACAATGGTTTGTGATTTTCTTTAAACCTTCACTTGGTATAAGACTTTCAACTTCTATTATAGAACATTTAATGGTCATATTTAAACCAACATTCAAGAGCACTTCCAATTAGTAGAAGACATTAGCTTCCAGCTTCTAGCTAACTTAGGAAATGTTTCGGGAACCATTGAGCCTAGAGCTAAGTTCCAGAGTTTGTGGTCATCTATAAACCACCAGATTGGTTTGTGGACTTCCTTAAATCACCATCACCATTCAGTTTGTGGTCATCCCAAAACAACCAGACTCAGAGAGCACATCCAACCATCAACAGTTGCACACTTCCATATTTCAGTTGTCCACTTTGAGATATCATCTCTCACCTTGGACTCACATACACCTCTTCGAATTAGGGGGGGATGTTGGAAACCTAATCCTCTTAGGGTTATGGTATTCCTCACTTGACGGAATGTGAAAGGTCAAGTGACTGTAACGGTTGTCGAGAGTCCAAGAGATGCCTTGGAATATGAATCCAAACATCAAACATCATTGTATTAATATATGTATCATATTGATGAATAAGGGAACTAAATGCATATAATCCTATTTTATGTGTCCAACAATTTCTTTTCGTGCAACACATCGCACTTTCTCAAACTTTCCTTCATCATGACAAAGGGAAAATTTTTAAAAGAACTCCTTTGCAATCCTCCTTACCATCACATCCTATGAGTCATCGCATGGACCAAAAATTTCCAATTTGCACGACATATTTCAAAGAATGAAGTTTTATTCCCTTGCAATATATTGTAGAATTTTTTTTCATGCAACATATCGCATCTCCTCAAACTTTCAATCTCTACACCAAAGTTTTGTTTCATATAATACATAAACAAAAACATGACAACCTAATTAAGGAATATTTGGTGGCATATTTTGTGTTTAGGAAGGTAGATGTGCCATTGGTAATGAGAGGATAAACTACCAAAAGTGCACATGGATAGTTAGAAGGGAACCAATGGTCGTCTAATGGCTCCAATGGCCATGAGATGACTAAAAAGGCAACGGAGGACATCTGGTTTTATAAGCGGATTACATAAGCTTTGTTGCATGAGTTGAGTTCCATGCATGAGCTATCAGGGTCGGTGGTAAGGGATGGACAACAAAAGCGTGGATAAGGACGGTTAGTAACCCAATGGTCGTTGAATGGATCTAGACAGCCATGACAATGTAACAATTCAAAATTAAAACATTTACTTTTATGATAGGTATATAAACATAAGTGCACATGGACAATTTAGAGTAGCCCAATTATCATCTAAGAAGATCAATGGCTACAGTGTAATCAAATGTCACATTAAGACATTGAATGCACAAGGGAAACACCTTACAACATAATTATTGAAATTAAGAAAAAATATAATTTAATTGTGTGAAAGATTTATTTGTAATTAAGTAGTTTTATTTAATAAATTTTTAGAGTAAATGAGTGTTATAATTTATTTATAATTGATTATTTTATTTAATAAATTTATATATTTGAAGATAAGGTAAAAGTTGATCACATTTTAATAAATCTATATATTTGAAAATGTTTTGAGTGGATTTTCTCTATTTAAATGGTGTAGGATATTTAAAACTTTTTGAATGTGGAAACTCTTTAAATATAAATTAAATTTTAAAAAAGCATTTTAGTAAATATGAAAATTTGTATTTAATCATATATCTAAAACTATCTTAATTGAAAAAACATTTTAATAAATATAAAAAATTGTATTTAATCATATATTTAAAACTATCTTATTTTAGTAAAAACAAAATAATAAAATATCTAATTTTATTTTATTTTATGGAGATAAATGAAAATAAAATTTTTGAATGTGGAGACTCATTATTAAAAAAAACAAGAATATATGGTAGTTTAGTCTTGCTCAAATAAAAATAAAAAATAAATTAGCATGTGAAATAAACTATAGGAAATTAGCATGCATGTGAAATAAATTAGAGGAAATTAACATGTGGAATCTGCCATGGGACTTGGTTGTTCACTCATATTCTTGTTGTGTGCAATAGATTAAGATAGAAACCCTTCGCTCTTCACTGTAACATTTATAAGATCCTAGTGAATGTATGCATGGTATCCTATAACATACCTCGCCACCCACAGGTCAGGGTACGCTACCTTCAAGCCCACTCTTGGACTTCTTTCTCTTACCGATACCTTTTTACATTAATAAGGATGTACAAAAGAAAAGATCTAACAACATGCACAATAATAACCAACAAGCATGCATATTCTAAATATTTAATTAAACGATAAATAAATACACAGCGGAATACATTCATATATAAGTAAATAATACCATAACAGAGAGCACTTATCTTTATAAAGAAGACACCAACTGGGTGCAGACCAAGGACGTCCACCCAACTGTAGACACTATTGTTTCAAATCTCAATAGCAGTGTCACCCCCAAGTCAGGGCTATAAATCCACAAGGATGGTTCCAGATTGTTACTTGGTTTCCCAAACTAGTCAGCACTCAAGCTCTCACAGGCTTTCCCAGCACTCACAGCAATCCAAGTACCCAGCTCTCTTCTACCCAGCCTGCACCACCCAAGAGAATGGACCTCCACCCTTCTCTGCCACGCAATCCCTCAAGTAGTTTTTCTCCTTCCATGGCTCCAGCGCAACTGGTCCAGAATCTCCATGTTGGAACTCTCAAGAGTCGTAGTTGTGAACAAAGTTGGACATAGGCCAACGCATCTTAGACATGCAGGCCTAAAGTCATGATTGGATTATACCAGCGACCACTACAGCCAAGAATACCATGGCTACTATTTGGCAGTCTGTTTCCCTTTCCCCAAGCCAAGACACAGATGAGGAAGGATGAATGAGTGATAGGTAAAAATGGAATGAAAGAACGATTGAGAAAGCGAATCAATGAATGAACCAGTTAGCAAGTGAATGAGTGAATGAGCAAACCCCCCAACAAACCAGGGGTGGGTTTAAGTATTTCATGGGGAATCAAGAACCTCTTAGCCTCCCCCAAGAAGCTCATGTAATTGATCCACTCCCTTAGACAAAAGGGTAATTAAAATAGGAAATAAACATTTAGCCCCTCGATCCCCCTCTCTTGTAGAATCATAGCCCCCTATAACTCTAGTCCTTGTCCTTCTAGCATCCAACGATATGTTTATTATTAATAATGATCAAAACATTACATTTCTTAGGCACACTGGCCTCTTTTAATTGTTTGGGCCCTCTGGCCTCTTGACATTTAACAAAATACATTATTTAATACGGGGCTCAAAACTTGGGGTGTTACATCCCCTCCCCCTTATTTTGGCACTGTCCTTAGTGCATATACAAAATAGAGATCAAAATCTCAAAATTTATTCAAAAATATGTGGGTACTCTACCTGCATGGCATCTTCATGGTCTCGGGTAGCATCTTCGGGATCATAGCAGGTCCAATGAACTTTTACCAGCTCTATAACTCAATTCCAAAGCATTTTGAATTTTTTGTCCAATATCTGCACCGGTTGGACCTGAAAGTCTCCCTATGTCTCTACCTAAATCAAATGCCAATCAATAACATGGTTAGAATCATGTGCATATTTCTTTAGCAAAGAGACTTGAAATACATTATGCACATTCATGGAAGCGGACAATGCAAGCATGTATGCAACTGGCCTTATTTTGTCCAATATTTCAAATGGACCATAGAATCTGGCTACTAGATTTGTACAACTACCCAATTTCAAAGAGATTTTCTTGGGCTTCACTTTCAGAAGTACATGCTCCCCTACTTTAAATTATCTAGTTGTCATGTTCTTATATGCATAAACTTTTTGTCTATCCTGAGCTGCCTTTAAATTCTACTTAATCTTAACCATCTAGTCTTCCATATCCTTGAGCAACTCTAGCCCAAGTACCACTCTATATGTTGGGTTGTCCCAACTCACCGGAGTATTGCATTTCCTACCATACAAGGCTTCAAATGGGCTCATTCTCAATGAAACTTGATACCCATTATTATATGCAAACTTAACCAAGTGTAAATAATATTCCCACTGGTGCTCCCCAAGGTGAAACACTTGGATGTATGTACCCTTTCTTCAGCAATTCCTCCAACTGCATTTGTAATTATTTTAACTCTGGTGTGCTCATTCTGTAAGGGTTTTTTGACACCGGAGCATGTCCTGGCACTAAATCAATTGAGAAATATATCTCCCTTCTTGATGGTAGCCCTGGTATTTCTTGGAATACATCTTCAAATTCTCGTAGTATCAAGAAATCTTCAAGTCTTAGCCCCTTTGTATCTTTTGGCTCTTCTACATGAGCTACATATAATTGACATCATTTTCTAAAACATCTCTTCAACTGTAAGGTTGAAATCTCCCTTATAGATATGGGTCTTGGAACTCCTTTCATAGTGTTATGTTTTCCATCTCCATGAAGACATGTAAATGTCTTGCTATGACAATCTAGGACAACATGATGCTTGTCCAACCAATCCATTCCAATTATAATATCATAAGACCACAAGGGTATGATATTCAGATCAACACCAGTATTCACACCATTAAGACTTATGGAACAAATTTTGACCATATCATGGATTCTCCTTTTGGTTCCAGTGGCTAACTGAACCAAACTTGACTTTCCAAGCTTACTTTTCTCCAAATGTAATCTATCCACTATTTTAGGATCAATGTAACAATGACTTTCTCCTGAATCAATTAAAATAGCAGCAGAATGATTTTTGATATTACCTTCCACCTCGATCATATTGGATTGGTATTCCGCTTGTCGATCATCTAAGGCTACATAAATCCTTCCCATATCTTCGGTTGTTGTAGCATCTTGGACATTGTGCACAATCTTTACTCTGACCTTTTTGTGTGGGCAATCCTTGTCCAGGTGATCTTCTTTGCATCCCCAGCATTGAATTGGTGGTCTTCCCCTTTTTCCCAAGAAATCTTATTTCTTAGCTTCACCCTTAGCATACTAATCTTGATGATTTCTATTAAGCTCATTCCTATTGAAGGGAGGTTTGAATCATTTCCTCCTCTTACTGAACTTCTCCTCCTTCTTATCCTTCCAAGATTTCTACACAAATTCTCTTCCCTGGCCTTGCTCATACAGGTATTTAGCCTTCCTGATGGCCTCAGTCAAGGTCTTGGGCTCATCATGCCTAATCTTTTCTTTATAAAAGGTCGACAATCCACTTAGAAATATTTTTATTTTCACCTTCTCATCATTAATGAACTCGACATACTTTAACAACCCCAAGAACTTCTTCTCATATTCTGCCATAGTCATGCTTCTCAGCCTAAGTTCAAAGAACTCCTGCATTTTCTTGTCATAGAAATGCTCTGAGAGATACTCCTTCTGGAAGTACTTCTTGAACTACTTCCAAGTGATCCTCTTCTCATTAATATGTTCAACTTGTTTTAGTTGACCACACCACATTTCAGCTTTCTCGTGTAAATGGTAGGTGGCAGTTTTGGCTTCTGGGTTTGATTAATAGTTATGCAATTGAAAATATCTCCTGTGTCCAAGAAACCATGCTTCAGCATCATCTGCCCTTTCTTTTTCACCATCAAAGGAGGGTGGTTTAATCTCCCTCAACTCTCCTTGCAAATTGTCCACTTCCTAACTCTTTCTTTGGTGCCTAACGGGAGACACCTCTAGACTTCTTAGAGAATCTTTCGATGCATCAAAATTTCTTGTTCAGTAAGGAGGTGAGTCTTGTCTATGAGTTTTGCTAGCACTTCTTGAATAACCAGCTCTTCCACGATCATCTCTCCTTTCACGAAACCTGCCTTCTTCTCCTTGCTCAGAGTCATTCCTTGTTTTCCTCTGCAATTGGTTTAAGCTTGGCAACACTCGAGCATTTATCTGAATTTTCTCTCTCTTCAACCTCTCATTGTCTTCTTTGTAGCTCTGCACTTCTATTTTCAGGCTTCTTATAGTTTCTATTAATGTTCATTTCTCTCATCTTCCCTTGCATCCATTGGACTCTGTCTCTGCATTACCAACTCTGGTATTATGGCCTTCGACCTCTCTACCACGGTTGGAGGCTCCCTCACCTTCTTCCATCTCTTGAATCTCCATTCCGAGCTGATATGTTTAAAACTCTTAATTCTGCAAAATGTGTAAGTGACCATTTTGTTAGAATTATACATATAAAAAAAAAATTCCAAACAACGTTACAGGTCCTTTTTTCTTCTTAGTTCATGAATAATATATCCCCATTCTCCACAAAATAATAGTGTCATGTCATCCTTGGCTAATACAAAATTTCATTTTGTGCATGGGACCAGTGCCGGGACCAAGTCCTCTGGACTTCAGCCTTCTTCTATTATCTGTTGTCCACTCTTGTTTCCCCTTGGATTTACCCTTCGTCGAAATCTCCATTAGCTCCACTACAAGGATCAGATGGTTGATATTTAATCTCTCGTCAAATGGACAAACTCGCCCCCATCTGGAGGCTTCACGAGATCGACGATTTGCGACTTAATCAAGTGTTGGGATGGATGGTCCTCTATTAATTATGTGCTCCAGGGGTCCGGGACATTCAATTCTCGCACTGCTCAACTCCCTCAGAGTGACAATTCGTCGAAGTGCTTACCATGTCCTTCCACTGCTTGATCCAACGGTTGAGAAAGGTCCCGAAGGGATCCTAAATCGACGGTTTGTGTGCCTTCGCGACTTCAAGCTTCAGCACTTTTCACTTGTAGAGACTTGAAAATCCCCAGAGTACCAGGTCTCTGGACTACGATATCTACTTTCGTGTGTCTTCTAGAATCAACAGTCGATATGTACTCCGACGTTTGGGAGTTCTCGGCCCAACGCAAACTACCACATCATTTTTTTCCTCTGGAGTGCCCAGTGTCTGGACTGCACGATCTGTCGCCATGTGGAAAAATACTAGAAGTGGACACGTGGCCCAATCAGGTGGGTGACATGTGTCATGTTCTAAGTGACATTTCAATCTTCCATAGGTTCAAAACTCATTGAAACATGGCACACATCCCATGTGTCCACGTCATCCCAGGTGACGCCCGCGAGTCACATCACTTCGAAATTTCAAGCTTCAGAACTTCGGACTTCGGGAGTTTCCACACTAGCACACTCCAATTCTCACAAACTCTAAATTCTCGGGCTGAACAATCTGTTGACACGGGTCTTCCTTAATGGACGGTCTAGATTAACTCCGGACTTTGGGCTTCGGGATATTTTCATGCATGCAACATGAGGGATTGCTTCTCCCAGAGTGTCAATCCTTCGAACCGCCACGAGATCTATGGCTCACATTCGCTCGCATGCAGATCTGACAGCTAAGACTTAAACCTACTCAACATTTTGCTTCACCTTCATCAGACAGCCCTTATTCACCTACCCTTTGATCCAACGATCTCAGATCTCTCTTAATCCCATAGTGGTGATCACTCCTGAATTCGAAAGGGACAGTCACGGTCCTTCGATCCCTTACAAAGGATCTCTAATGTTCTAGCTCTTGCATAGACTCCGTAATGTCATTCCTCCTAAGATTTTCAACTTCAAGGTCGGAATTTGATCTCAACCACGAGACTCTGACCAACAGACACGGCCCATATCGGCCCAATTTTTCAACCAGAAGCTCTGATACCAATTTGTAACATACCCCGCCACCCACAGGCTGGGGTACGCTACCTTCAACCCACCCTTGGACTTATTTCTCTTACCGATACCTTTTTAAATTAATAAGGATGCACAAAGGAAAAGATCTAACGACATGCACAGCAATAACTAGCAAGCATGCATATTCTAAAGATTTAATTAAACGATAAATAAATACACAACGGAATACATTCATATACAGGTAAATAATACCATAACAAAGAGCACTTATCTTTATAAAGAAGACACCAACTGGTTGCAGACCAAGGACGTTCCACCCAACATTAGACACCATTGTTCCAAATCTCAACAACAGTGTCACCCCCGAGCCAGGGCTATGAATCCACAAGGACGATTCCAGAGTGTTACTTGGCTTCCCAAACCATTCAACACTCAAGCTCTCATAGGCTTTCCATCCAAGTACCCAACTCTCTTCTACCCAGCCTGCACC
>CBVK0102475311.1:0-12664 GCA_900067695.1 Picea abies
TTTATAATATATATGTTAAGATAGTAAAATATTATATATATTAAAATATATACTATAAAATGTAAAATGTTATTTTTTATTTTTTAAATAAGATTTGCATTTGATTTGTTTAACTTTAAGTAGAAGGAAATTTAGGTTAATCTCAAAATCATATGGCAGCTACATTAAAGTAAAATCATGGTAAGATATTTTGTCCAGTATCCATTATGACAAATCTATAAACTATGTGTCATCATGGAACAATAAAGCTTTTTTCATCCCTTGTGAGTCTATACCGAATTCTTTTGAGAAGATTCTTTTAAAATTATGAAACTAGCTCATTTCTCATTTGTTAGCATATTATTCAAGTTTCAAAGTAATCATCATGAATAATTATCCGGGGTTAATCATCATTTTCATTTTCAAATTTACTTAACAAAAACTAAACTACCATACAATCTTTGTTTTTTTTTGTTTTTAAGTTTTTAAAAGTAATAAATTTTACTCCATTCCATTGAACAGGGACTACTAACCATAAATCATTTAAAGATAAGGTAAATTTTGACAAGACATTTCAATAAATATGAAAACTTTTTAAAAACTATGAAAACTTTTTAAAACATTTCAATAAATATGAAAACTTTTATTTAATCAAATATCTAATACTATTTAAGCTGAAGTCAATTAGTTTCACAGAAATCACTGTATCCATGCCGCGGCCAGGCCGAGCATCAGGCCACTGTTTTGGAGTCATCTGGTATGATAAATAATTTTCTCTTTCCATTTTGTTTGAGGGAGATAAACCTTAAAAAAAAATCGTTATTAAAAAATAAAGAGTAGATTAGTCTATCATTTATCTAGATAAGGTAAATTTTGACAAAACATTTTAATGAATATGAAAAAATTTATTTAATCAAATATCTAATACTACCTCATTTTAATAAAAATGAAATAGTAATTATTTTATTTTCTGGTGATAAATGAAAATAAAATCATAACAAGCAGATATTTCGTTATTTCATGCGCCGCCGTATGTGGGAATCGGATAAACGAAAATAAAATAACAATAACAAGATTGTTATTATAATCTTATGAACCGCCGTCTGTGGGAATCGAACCCACGACCACGTGGTTAAAAGCCACGCGCTCTACCAGCTGAACCACGTGGTTAAAAGCCACGCGCTCTACCAGCTGAGCTAAGACGGCCTACGCAAAAAAACAATCACTTTATTGTTAAATTCTATTATATACTATCAATCATCTACTTAGAATGACATTATCCCACCTTTTGAGACCGAGGTTACATTTTCAAAAGAAGGGCAAACTCTAAACGTTGTTCTACTTTTTTGTGATAACTATCATCGGAATTTATTATATAATTTTTAGTGAAATAGTAATTATTTGGTGTATAAATAGATTTAATATCTTCCATTTAGATTTTATAGTTACAAAAATTTAAATTTGTAATTTTAATAATTTGTTGGATTTCAAACAAAATTGATCAAAAATAAACTTCCAATTATGGAGCACACAACTCACTTATAGTACAAGTTTAGAGCACAAACTTTACTTAAAGAATAGATTACCTAAATACAATATTCATTTCTTCTCAATCTTTAGATATCACTATTTTCATATTTCTTCAAATAGATTTTTGGAGCTTAATCTTACATCTTTGGATCCCTTCTCTCTTCAACTTTTATTAGCATGTTATCAAACTCTCAAATAAAATTTTAAGATACTTTTTTTTTTCTTAAAGTAATTACACGATAAAAAGGTTCATCAAACATGAATCAAAACTATCAACAATATTAGTACAAGAGTGAGAGAGGACAGTATCAGATCAACTTTAAGACTTGCCCCCGAAACCCAATTTACAAATTTTTAAATTAACAAAGCTTATAATAAATGGAAGGTAGAAAATAGTCATTTAATCAATAGCATGCAGAGATAATGTCATTTATAACACAATCAAGGTGCACCTCTTTTAACCAATAACATCAAGTCTTCACATCAACATGAGTACAACAATATAATGCCAACAAACATGTATGGATGGGTTCTACATAAGGTTGTTGTTATAGACAATGTGACATTGCAAAATAAGGCCACATCTATGCATATGATGTATGGTGTGCATATATAAAACATACAAGCTTTGGAAAAGTATCAGTCAAGTATCAGTCAAGTTATTTTCATCATCAAAGCTATTTAACACTTGTTCCATAAACTAAATTGATTCGAGTGAATCTTAATATGATATTTTATTTTTTAATAAACAAAACAATTGAAGTAGAGATAAACTAGAATAATGTAATATAAATTATGAACAAAAAGTAATGCTCTTATTAGGCTAGCAAGGAAGCCTCAAATGGATCCCTATGAAGTAGAGAAGAACTAGAGTAATGTAATATAAATTAGGAATAAAAAGTAATGCTCTATTAGGCTATCAAGGAAGCCTTAATTGGTAATTGGTATTCTTATGGCCCAAATAGTGAATAAGGAAGCCTTAATTGGTATTCTTATGGCCCAAATAGTGAATATGTTGATCAAATTATTATTAGAGTTGGTTACATGAATTTTAGTTTTGGTAACAATGATGGTGTAACCATGAGGGCTGACAATAACCACTCTACTATGTAACATTAAATGCTACATGGGATAGTGTATACATCGCTCCACGCAACATTTAATACTACGTAGTAGGGTGGTTATTGATCACCAACCATGAGGGCATCATATGTGTTTGTTTCAAATATTTATCATGAAATGACTTTGAACCCTAGGAAATAAGGGTTGATATATTTGTCTATGCTTAATACTGCTATGCGTTTAGTCCTCATTTTCTAAGTGGTTAGAAGTAAATATTGGGTTGCAAGAAAAATATAGTTGCTTTGGAATTTTTATCAATTGATGTAGATTTAAATCACTTTTAAATAACTACTTCAGTGACTTATTTCCATGAGCCTTTCATTTATTAAGTAAATTGAAGACATTTGTATTTATGAAACTAGTCATTACTTTTTTTGGGGGTTTTGAGCATTTGCAATCTACCTTGTTCAAGTTACACTGCAAATGGGTAAGTATTTGGTTTCATGTATGGGACTAAAGATAAATGTTATTAAAAATTGCATGATCCCATTGGAAGTTTCCTAAATGATATTGACTACAAAAACATTGGCTTTCTTATAGGTAATATTTAGGATAGAACTGCTTTTGGTCATGGAAAAAGACCTAAAATTGCTTCTCATTAGATAAGATTCCATCTTCCTCGGATGCAAGGAAACAAGTTAATGGTCCAAGACCCAGAGTCATATGACAAGACTAAAAGTCTTCCCCTTTATGGACCATCATTAGGTTATTTCAAGTGGTGTGGTTTTCCTTGAATAACAATTATGAGCCAACATGTATTCACAAATAGTAACCAACAATAATTGTCTTCATTGTTGATTGACCACTAAATTATAATAAGATTTACCACATTCAAAGAAAAAGAAAAAATACTCTACATCTCTTATATTCTTATTCATATAACCATGTTTTTTCAAATCCATCGACATTCACCCATAAATCTTAATGTGAAAATTAGTTCATAATCCCAAACCATGAATTCCACCTCCATATAAAGTCCTCAATCTTATTTTGCAACATCAATTCAAAAAATTTGTAACACCCTCATGTTACCAAATTGCTATAAAAATTGCTCTGATACCAATTTGTAACACCCCTGGCCACCTACTGGGCATTGTCACTAGAAACTTTTGCTCTGATACAATTTACAACGCAACCGACCACCTAGGCTGAGTCACATCACTCAAACTTCTCTTTTTATCAGCTCTGATACCAATTTACCAGCAATTTCCCCGAAATTGCTCTAACGCAACTTCGTCACTAATTAAAACATATAATTACTCTGCAACACATGATTATATATATATATATATATATATATATAACAGAATTATACACAATCATAACATAATTACACATGCAGCATAATTAACATGAATATTACTACAAACATGGTTTAACACACAATTTGGCACTTATCTTTGAAATAAAGACACCAACTCCAGGCAGACCTTCCACATTCCTCCCAGCCTTAGACCGCACTGTTCATAAATATCAACAGTGGGTCACCCCCGATCTGGGGATAAACTCCACTTGGGTAAGGGTTCCCAACCAGACTAAAGTATCTCACTCAACATGAACTCATTCATAGGTATCTCAGTCATGGGTGACTCGATTACAGGAAATTTCGTCATAGATGCCAATTCACACTAACATCCTACAATATCTTATTCCCCACATGCTTGTCCCACCCCAAGAAGTTTTCCCCTTCTCTGCTCAATGGTCCTTCAGTTGCCGCACTTCCCTTCCAAAGCTTCATCAACAAGCCAAATAGGAAGTCTCAAAGCCCTGTCGCTACAGTTTGACACCTCAGGAAATAATTCCTAGCAATTCTCTCTCCTGGAGAGAATGCAGTCTCCCACGAGCCCGACAACCTACCTCTTCAATCCAAAGTCCCACGGGCCTGACAACCAGCCTCTCTAATCTATCTCTCCAAGCTAATCCATATACAGATATATGCGACAGTAATCAACATACTAGTCATAGTAACAATCGGGTTCAATGACAGTCACAGTTCACTCTATGGCAGAACAGTCGACTCCCTATCATAGCCCATGATGGTCGACTAATCCAAGATGATCCCCCCATAATGGACTAAGTCCAAACTATTTGACTGCATGTTCCCAACTTGACATTTCTCATGTTGAGAACTTCCTTTAGCCACTTGTCCCTTCCTTAGGACCTAGGATATAATAATATATCATTACTTCACACTTTTTAAGAAATATTAATAAAATATTCCTTTTTGGGTTTAAGCCCCTTTAACCCATCCCCCTTAACCTCAGGTAATGGAGTTTAATCCCCCCGAACTCTTTTACATGGTCAGTTTGCCAGAGGGATGTATTTTTCATTAAATTTTCTTGTGATTACATTTACAAACTCAGTATAGAAGCATTGATCTTTTGCATTCAGTCTCACCAGCCTCAAAAACATAAAGCTCACACACTAAACAAGTGCACACATAACTTCTGGGCTGCGGGCACTCTTTTTTCAGTGTGCCACCCCCGCTCCTTTACACAAGTGTGTGCTACATCATGACTTATATACAAAAGGATTCTTTGGCCTTCAAAATCCTACGCACTAAGCCAGTGCGCGTTGAATCCAAGGTTACGTGCCTTTTCCTTAGTGCATCATCCTTTCGCACTGACACTTGTGCGTGTTGCATTCATTAATTTGTTTCACTTTCAGTGTGCCATTCTTGTGTACTTACATAGGTGTGCACCAAACATTAAATTGCGTGCACTCCTTTGATGTAAGATCCTTGCACACTAACTTAATGTGCGTAGAATCCAACCAACAACCTTGTTACTTCAGCCCTTCATATTATAAGTAAAGTACAGTTACATTGATATTTACACTTGGGGATCAGCCTAGGTGTATCATAATCCCCTCCCCCTTATTCAAGAATTGTCCTCAGTGCAGTATATACACATGTACAATCAAAATTTCATAGGTTCTAAAAATGATGTAGGTATTATGCCCGCATAACATCCTCATGCTCCCAAGTTGCATTCTCAGGGTCGTACCAGGTCCATTGGACCTTTACTATCTCTATGGCTCAATTCTAGAGTTGCTTGATCATCTGATCCAATATGCACACCAGATGCACTTGAAAACCACCTTCTTGTTCCACCTGAATCACATTCCAATCAATGACATGATTAATATCAGGCACATGTGTTTTAAGTAATGATACATGGAATACATTATGAATATGCATTAATGTAGGCAAGGCAATCATATATGCTATAGGCCAAATCCTTTCCAGGATTTCAAATGGCCCACAAAATCGTGCTGCCAACTTTGAACAATTTCTCAACCTAAAGGAAATTCTATTGACCTTTACTTTCAGAAACACATGATCACCCACATTAAATTCTATGTGAGTTATGCCTTTATTAACATAGCTTTTCTACCTATCATGCGTAGTCTTTAAATTCTAGTTAATATTCACCATTTTCTTTTCCATTTCCCTAAGTAGTTTTGGCCCAACTACTGAACGGTATGTTGGGTTGTCCCAACTGACTAGTGTGTTGCATTTTCTGCCATAAAGTGCCTCAAATGGGCTCATCTTCAGGGATGCTTGGTACCCATTATTGTAAGCAAACTCTACCAAGTGTAGATAATCCTCCCATTTGGATGGTTTATCCATGACATACATCCTTAGCATATCTTTTATTACTGGATTCACCCTTTTTGTCTTCCCATATGACTCTGGATGATGAGTTGTGCTAAAATGCAAATTTGTTCCAAATCTCTTGAACAATCCTTTCCAAAAATTGGAGGTAAATTTTGGATCTTTGTTAGACATAATTGTCTTAGGCATTCCATGCAATCAGGCTATTTCTCTTAGATAGATATCAACTATGTTAGCTTCCTTGTGAGTAAGATTTACAGGAATAAAATGGGCAGCTTTAGTAAGCTTGTCCACAACTACCATGATGGAATCATGGTGCTTACTAGTTCTTCATAGTTTAGTAATAAAATCCATTTTTACCACTTCCCACTTCCACTCAGGAATGTGAAATGGCTTTAGAAAACCAGTTGGGTGTCTATGCTCAGCCTTAACCTTTTGACATGCCAAACACTTGGCAATAAACTCAACAACTTCTTTCTTCATTCCTTGCCAATAAAATTGACTCTTGACCGCTACAAAATTTTTCTGGTAACATGGGTGTCCAACATAAGGTACATTATGCATTTCTCCCAATATCAGATCCTGTCCAACATAAGGTACATTATGCATTTCTCCCAATATCAGATCCTTCAATTCCAGAGAATTTGGCACATAAATTATGCCTTTGTACATGAGTATTTCATCATTTTCTATCTTATAGTCTTCAAATTTCTGTTGTAAATTACCTTGCTGAAGTTTTTCCCTTAACTCTAGGTACTTTTGATCTAATTTTGCAGCTTCTAGAATTTTATCTTTCATATATGATTGACACACGCCAATGGTTGTAGCGTCCATATCATGCACCCTCCTGCTGAGTGCATCAACCACTTTGTTCTATTTACCTTTGATGTGATTTATATCAAAATCAGCATCAACCACTTTGTTCTATTTACCTTTGATGTGATTTATATCAAAATCATACTCATTGATGAAATCTAACCACCTGATTTGCGTGGAATTCAAATTTGGTTATCCAAACAAGCATTTCAAACCATAGTGGTGTGTCCTCAACTCAAATATTTTCCCCATGAGGTAGTGTCTCCACATTTTCAAGCCATGCACTATGGTTGCCAACTCCAAATCATGAGTTGCATAGTGCCTTTTATGCTCCTTCAACTTCCTTGATTCATAGCACACTATATATCCATTATTACTAAGGACTCCACCCATCCCCTCATTACATGCATCAGTGCATAGAATGAAATGTTTATTTGGATCATCAATCCTCGGTATTGGAGCACTTGTTAATAAATGTTTCAAATGTTGGAAACTTCTTTCACAATATTGCGTCCACTCAAACCACACATCCTTCTTCTGCAAAGAAGTGATAGGATGTGCAATCCTTGAGAATCCCTCAATGAATCTTCTATAGTAACCTGCAAGGCCCGCGAATGATCTTACCTCTGAGACATTCCTTGGTTTTGGCCAACTTTCAATGACCTTTATCTATTTTGGGTCCATTGTTATTCCTTCCTCAAAAATGATATGGCCCAAATAATGAATTTGCTTCTGGTAAAATGAGCACTTGAAATGATATGGCCCAAATAATGAATTTGCTTCTGGTAAAATGAGCACTTGCTCAACTTGGAATACAATTGATCCTCCCTCAATATATGTCACATCATTATCAAGTGTTGTTCATGCTCTTCTTCAGAATTAGAATATATCAAAATTTCATCCAAGAAGACAATGACAAACTTGTCCAAGTAATTCCTTAATACACCATTCATGAGACACATGAAGATAGTTGGTGCATTTGTTAACCCGAATGGCACTACTGTGAACTCATAGTGGCCAT
This sequence comes from Picea abies, assembly GCA_900067695.1. NCBI lineage: Eukaryota > Viridiplantae > Streptophyta > Pinopsida > Pinales > Pinaceae > Picea > Picea abies. The sequence continues at coordinate 8,085 of CBVK0102475311.1, forward strand.
ACCTTGTTCTAAAAGTTGTCTTGTTGATGTCTTCTTCTTTAAATCTTACCTAGTGATAGACTAACCTGAGATCAATCTTAGAGAATATCTTTGCATCTTTCAACTAATCAAAAAGGTCATCTATCCTTGGAAACGGATACTTGTTCTTCATAGTTACTTTGTTCAACTGTCTAAAATCAATACAAAGTCTCAAGGTTACATTATTTTCTCTTCACAAATAATATTGGGGCACCCCAAGGTGACACACTAGGGCATATATACCCCTTCTTCATAAGCTCTTCAAGTTGCATTTACAATTCCTTCAGTTCGGGTGTACTCATCATGTAAAGGGTTTTAGATACTAGAGATGCTCCAAGCATCAGATTGATGGAAAAGTCAATATATCTCTTATGTGGCAATCCTGGTATCTCCTTGAATACATATTCAAACTCTTTCAGAACTGCACATTCTTCAATATTTGGCACCTTGTGTTTAGGTGTTTCTTCCATCTGTGCTGCAAATATTTGGCACCCTTGTCTATAACTCTTCTTCAGCTGCAAGGATGATATTTATCTAACAAATATTGCTTTGGGAATTCATTGTATTGTCCTTAAGTTTCCTTCCTCATACATGCAAGTAAATGCTTTGTTATAACAATCTAAGACATCGTGATGTTGGTCCATCCAATCCATACCAATTAGGCAATCATAGGAACCTCAAGATATGATGTTCAAATCTGCGTTGGTGTTTAGTCCATTCATGCTCAGTGGACATGCTTTGACCATCTCATTAATCTTCCTTTTATCTCATGTAGCTAACTATACCATCCAAGGTTTTCCAATCTTGCTTCTTGGCAATTGAAATCTTTCCATTGTCTTGTGATCTAGATAACTATGACTAGCTCCTGAATCAATTAAAATAGCAATGGGCTGATTATTTATCTTACCTTCTACTTCAATCATATGAGATTGAAATGCAACTTTCTTGTTGTCCAAGGTTGCATAGATCTTAGGTACACTTCTACCCATGTCCTCCAATTTTTCAGCTTGTTGCGCGTTGTGAACAGTCTTCACCCTTTCACTTATGTGGAGGCAATCTTTGTACATATGATCTCCCGTACAAGACCAACATTGAATAGGTTGTTGCCTTGGCCTTTGCCCCAATGGCTCTGTCATTCTAGATTCTTTAGTAGTCAGTTGTTCCTGATAGTTATTTCTGAAGAAAGGTGGCTTAGTCCCTTTCTTCCTCTGTTCCATCTCACTTTTCTTCCCAAGCTTTCTTCTAAGTTGCTTTCCCTTTTTGTTGATCATAAAGGAACTTAGCCCTTCTTTTTGTTTCCTCCAATGTTTTGGGGTCATCATATTGTATTTTTTTACTGATCAGTGATGGCAGCCCACTCAAATATCTTTGAATCTTAACTTGCTCATCTTTTATGAAGGAAACTTATTTCAACAATTCTAAAAACCTTCTTTCATACTCCCAAGCTTGAGTTCAAATAATTCCTTCACTTTCTTGTCATAGTATATCTTAGTCAATTATTTCATTTGAAAACACCTCTTGAATTCTCTCCAAATCACCTTCTTCTCATCAATATGTTGTACTTGGACATATTGGTCTCACTACATTGATGATTTTCCCTTTAGCTGATAAATAGCAATTCTACCTTATGCATGTGAAGAGTAGTTATGCAACTGAAAATGTTTCCTCATGTTTAGCAGCCATGTCACTGCATCTTCATCCTTCTTATGTTCACCATCAAATGTAGGAGGCTAGATTTTATTCATTTCCCCCTGTAGCTCATCCACCCCAAACGTTTTCTTAGGTTTCTTGGCAGGACTCCAACTACTGCGTGCTCTCCTAGTTGAATGCCTTGGAGAGTGATGGTGATGTCTGCCAACACTTCTGTTGTGCACTGATCTTCCTCTCTTATCATCAAGCTTATGGCTTCCTAATCTGCTTGACTTATTCTTCTTATCCATATTCTTCTCAATTCAATACAAACTATGCATCAACTGATGTTAAAGTCTTCATGTTGCTCCTTGGATTTCATAAGCCTTTCATTGTCATCTTTATGAATCATGGAATCCCTTTGCAATATTTGCATCATCTCTACCAAGTTCATGCCTTATTCCTTACCTTCTCCATGTCCATTTGAATTTGTAACTTCATTACCCATATGGACATACATTCCTTTGATCTCTTCTTCCTGGCTAAAAAACCCTTGCACATCCTCCACGATATTAAACTTGTGTTGATCTTGTTCTGATCTAATGTTGTTAACTATGCAATATGTGCAGCCAACAAATTTTGCTAGGTTAAACAATTTGACAAATCATGAAATGTTGTACAATTATGTTTTCATACAGCATCAGAATAATTTCTTCTGATTTCCTATGATGATTAACTGCCCAATTGACTTCGCGCACACTACTTCTTAATTACAAATTCATAATTAGCATGTGCCAGTTTTACTCATGCAGCACTAAAATGAAGTGCATGTGTCATGAATTAGTTATCAATGTGCATACTTTTATGTCATGCACCAATCTTCCTTGAGTACAACTTTTGTGTCATGCACCAATACTCTGTGTGTACTACAAGCACGACACTGCACAATGATAGGTTTTTAATGTAGTTATACTACGCGCACCACCAGTACAACGTTGTGCACACATCCTCAAATTCAAATTGTGCTCTGTTATACTTCAAACACTCATTTTATGCATCACATTATTACTTGTGCGCCAAAAAAATGCACTCTACGATGCCAAACTTAGCGCACTTTACCACGCACTTATTCCATGCACACGCCGCCAGTTATACATAGTGCAGTACAAAAACTAAGTGTACATATCTTCTACATACTTCTTTTCTGTGCAATGCCAATTTTTAGCGCACACACTTGCGCAACATTATTTTTCCACGTTATTGACTCTGCATAGTATAGTACCCAAATTTTAATGTGCACTCATGTGCACCTCTAATTTTATGCGCATCACTATTATTTAGCACACATAACCTTCACGACACTTGACTGATTTTTCATAGATTTGATGTAGAAATTGGGGGCTTTTACCCGATTCTCAATCAATTTCCACCATGGAATTTATGCAACTATGAAACTTGTTCAATTTCACTCCAGTACATCCAAATTCAACCTCTACAACAATAATTATGGTGTGTGTCACTGATTGACATTTCTGGTGCGAGTTTTCCCAAATTCTCCATAATTTAACAATAGAAATTGGGGTTTTTACCCAATTTCACTTAAGTGCTTCAAATTTCCTTCATAGATGCACTGTAACTAGAAATTCAACCACTCCCAAATTCAATTCTCTGTGAAACTCTACTTCGGCATGATGTTAACTCGGACCATCTAGTCTCAGTGTTGAAAACTGGGCTCTGATACCAATTTGTAACACCCCCATGTTACCAAACTGTTATAAAAACTGCTCTGATACCAATTTGTAACAACCCCAGCCACTTGTTGGGCAATGTCACTTGAAACTTTCTTGCTCTGATACAATTTACAATGCACCTAACCACCCAAGCCAAGTCGCATCACTCAAACTTCTCTTTTCATCAGCTCTGATACCAATTTACCAGCAATTTCCCTGAAATTTCTCTGACGCAACTCTGTCACTAATTAAAACATATAATTACTCTGCATAACAGATTTACACACACACACACACACACACACACACACACATATACATATCATAATTATACACAATCATAATAGAATTACACATGCAGCATAAATAACACAAACCCATGACAACAATTCCATGAATATTACTACAAACATGAGTTAACACACAATTTTGCACTTATCTTTTAAATGAAGACACCAACTACAAACATACCTTCCACGTTCCTCCCAGGCTTAGAACGCATTGTTCATAAATCTCAACAGTGGGTCACCCTCGAGCTGGGGCTAAACTCCACATGGGTAAAGGTTCCCAACAAGGCTAAAGTCTCTCACTCAATAGTAATCGAGTCACAGGTGACTCGATTATAGGAAAGTCCGCCATAGATGTTAATTCACACTGAAAGCCTACAGTCTCTCATTCCCCACATGAATGTCCCACCCCAAGAAGTGTGCCCCTTCTCTTCTCAACAGTCCTTCGGTTGCCCCACTTCCTTTCCGGGCTTCAACAACAGGCCAGACAGGAAGTCTCAGATCCCTGTAGCTGCAGTTTAGCACCTTCAGAAAATTAATTCCCAATGATTCTCTCACCCATAGAATTGTTCATGAGCCTGAAAACCTACCTCTTCAATATCGCATAGGCCTGACAACCTGCTTCTTCAATTCTGCTCCCAAGATAACCATGTACACCAACACAAAATGGCTATGGATACCGGTTCAGATACAGTGAAATGAATTTCTGAGGATAACTAACTGAGTGAGTGAAAATGGTCATGGAATCATGGCTAAATGATGGAAGGAATCATGGAAAAGATGATGGTAAGAATGATGGGGGGGAGGCGTGAAAATGAACTAAGTCCCAACAATATGTATGCATGTCCCCAACTTGAAACTTGTCATGTTGGGAGATACTTTGGCCCACTTGTCCCCAACTTTAGAACTTAGGATA
>CBVK0102475317.1:0-10257 GCA_900067695.1 Picea abies
AAGCATAAAGCATAAATAGATCTATCTAAACACATCAAAGCACTTAGCAAAGGAAGAGACAAACACATCAGGTCGAGGCATAGAGCACAACACCTAGATTTACCGTGGTTCACCCCCACCCTGGGGCTACATCCACAAAGTCTTCTTCTTTATTAGATTCAGTTAATCGGTTATAGCACAGAGCCTCAAAACCCTTCTTCACATAGGACAGAAGATTTGCGCAGCTCGCTAGATCCTTCTTCCTTGCGTTACAACACCAATCCTTCCATGGTTTGTGACAACCACTTGCACTTAACCCTTACAATCCACACTAGCACTTAGCCTCTAGCACTTAGGACAACCGATCTCACATCACATAGATGCATTTCTTACTTCTATCTAGCCTAGGCATCTATTTATATATTACAAAATAGACCTAAACATGGGTAAACCCACAGGTCAACATCCCTTTCCCATTACATTATCCCCAAAAACCCAAAAAGGACCCAAAAAGGGGTCTAGCTTCCATGATTTTCGCTTTGCATTGTGCTCCATCTTTGACAAGCTGTCGAAGTCCCAAAAATGGTCAAATATGACCAAGTGTTCCTCAAAACTTGGTCAGGGCCAATGGTGGGAAGAACTAGGGTTCAACATGAATTCACCAACAAAAAACTCAAATACCAGCCCTTTTGGCATCACCCACAAGCAGGTGAAGTCTCAATCGAGGTATCTATGGGAACTGTAGGAACCAGGTTTCTATATTGATGAAGGGATGGGAGGCAGTCCTCATAACCATTATACTTAGAATTAGTTCATTATACCTTATATCATGTGTGCATAACCATCATAACATGTAACATATTCAAAATAACAGACATATATCGCATGCACGCAATAAAAAAACCAAAAAAAACATCATGACACATAGACACCATATTTACCACGGTTCACCCAAGATGGTCTATGCCCACAATGACCAACATCTTATTATATTATTCAGAATCATCCATTACAAAATATGTACACTGTGCTTATACATTATTCCCTTGTTCTTCTCTTATCCCTCTATCTCTTTGTTGCTCCCACTCTTGCATACTCGCATACATTCACTACTTCTTAATTTTTGGCTCTCTCACTCTCTACTCTATCCCAAAAACGTTACATATTTATACGATTACAATAGGGATTATCCCTTGTGAATAGACCCAAAATTCCTAATGACTTCCAACGGTCTTCATCCTTTTGTGCTCGTTGGTCCCAAAAGTGTGCCAACTGTCTTTATTTCTTTTGTGCACACTGCGTAGTTCCCAAAATCTTGTCTCAACAAGCCCTCAAGAATCACCTATGGCTCATCCTAAGCCACTCAAGCCTTTTGTTTCACTCCCTTACACATTGAAAAAAACTTCTCAAAAGTTTCCTTTGTAGTTGTGACCTTCTCCTTTGCTTGTGCTTCTTGCAACAAAATCCCCTCTACTGTATGTGCGGTAGTGGGGGTCTTCAGTTTCTTTGCACTGTCTTGCACTCCTTGCTTCACTATGCCTTATGTAGTTACAAGTTCTTATGTCACCCAAAATGCCTCATCTTGTAGTGGCTCAATATTCTACGCGAGAGTCTATTGTTTAGCTCTTATTTGGTTTATCTCTTGGTGCAACTTCCTATTCTCAACTATTGCAACCATTCGATCTGTTGGTGGCAGAGGGCTCATTGAATATTTTATCTTTTGTGCATTCTCTTATGTAGTATATAACCTCTATTCTAATGATTTTATCTCTACATTATCCAACAATTGAGTCCATACTTTTGTACTCTCTTCATACAACTTTGCACATTCCTCATCCAAGCTCCTAATGTTTTCCATAGTCGTCATGATTGTCTTCTCTTGCTGCTCCCTTTCCTTTGGTGGGGTACTTGGCATTGTGTGAGCTTCAAAATCTACTACATTTGCATGAAATCCCCTAATGGCTTCACTTATCTTTGTCACTTTCTCTTCTAAGGGGGTATCTACTTCCATTGGTACCTCTAGGAAGTTGATGTATACATCCTTCACTGCATGTTGCAACCTTGATGTCTTCTGCACAACCTTGTCCCATTCCAACATGAGTTTACTATACTCTACATGTAGTGCATCATTGTCTACATTTACTTTGGCCAACTCCATAGAATTTGACTCTACATGCAACTAGATCTCTTATGTAACACTTGTCTTCAAGTTATGTAGCGCATTCACGAGTAACTATGACAACACTAAGTCAACATGGCTTAATGCTTGTGCGTACTCATGCTTTTATGGCGTGGGGAACTCTATAGCCCCTATTGATATCTTCATGATCTGATGCTCTACTGATGTGGATGGTGGATGAGATGTAGTTGGTCATGACTTTGTTGTATTTGATGTTCTCTATTCCTTTTCTTATTCTATTGTTTGGGCTAGAACTATCCTGGTTGATTCCAAAATATGGCGCAGTGTAGTTATTTTCACCTGCACATTTGTGTGCATTTCTTCCTATTTTTGCACAGCTCACAAAAATTCTTCTTTAGTTACTTCTTTGACCTGATCCCCAATATTATCCAAGTAATCCTCAGTCAAATATTGGATCACTACTTCCTTTTAGGCTTTCCTCTTCTTATGTTTATACGTTGATCACTCCTTAGGGTGCTATTTTTTCTTCTCTCCAGTGTGCAGTGCTATTTCCTAAGTGTCGCCTTCACCATTCCCTTGTTCTTCATGTTCCTGTTATTCTTCTTGATTCTTCCATGGTTGTTGTGTCTCCTTCTATGTTGTTTCTGTCACTGGGTTTTTCCACTATGTTTCCCAGTCATTGACAATCTGGTTGACATCCTGTTTTGTCATTCTATAGCTAGTCGACAACCATTGTTGATCTCGATCCCTCTTTGCTTGAATGTACATGTGGTGAAACCTTTCCTTGAATCACATGATTTATTTGTGTTCTTCAACTGTCAGAGGTAGAATGCGTGATGTGTCCTCGATGCATTGTTGGATTGTCTCCTTCTAGGAACTGGCTTTCTTCCAGCTCCCTCCAAGAAATTAATGCAATTGAAATAAATAACCAGGAATAATGGAACTCTGTTCCTTTCTCCTGTGCTTCTTTACAGTCGGTTAAGAACTGGTTCACCAAAAATGTCACCCAGTTCATCTACACTCATGCTACACACTTCTCTACTATTGATATTACTCATGTTGTCCCCTGATCTCTGTGACACTTCCTAAGTAACTTGCAAGACAACACTTGTGTCTCAAATCTTACATAATCATCATTGGTTCTCACTACGTCCAATCTATGCGCTCCTTTATGCGTGCCATATTTTTCCTTCATCCTTTCTTCTAATTCTTTTTCGTGAGTCTTATCTGTGAACATAGGTAGTGGGTCTTCCCCTACTGACGATAATCCTGTAATCTGCAGAATAAGTTGGGTGTCAATAGACATTGGCCTATCCAATCACATGAACCCTCCATTGACACAACTTAGCAATAATTTGATGCAGATGGCACTTCTGCCAAAATGTGGGATCTCCAACAGGTTTAATATGCATGTTCATTGTAGTCCTATTGCCCATTCTCGCGGCTCAACTATGAATATGAGTGAGTTCAGGCTGAATGATGTGCATAGGTAATTGTGTGGTGCCAACTCTAGATTTTTTTTTATATCTACAAGCTCGTGGTCTAAAAATCTCAGGTTTCATACTGCTCCCAACATATCTCCCTCAATAGTGACCCTAGATGGAATCACTGATGTAACAAGGTCATACTTCGACTCCTTAGGTAGTCTAACTTGCTTTGTTGTTGGATTCCTAGGTGGCACATAAGCCTTAGGAAAGTTGAATGAATCTGATGTCTCTACTCTTGAGGTTTCTTCCTAAACTGGTACTGATGCTTTCTTAGTGCGTAGTTTCTTGGTCTGCGATGTGGATGCTCATGCCTTTGGTGGCACCATGACTTTTTGTAACTCGGATCTATCAGTAACTCACTCGAATCTTCTTTGGATATATATTCTCTTCGAATGTCCATGTGTTGGCCCTTGGTTATGGAAGCAATAAAAGATCAAGAAAGAAAAGGAAAAATGTGAACTACGCGGAAGACATAGTGACTGTTACTAGGTTGAAGTTACCAAAAGAGCAAGAAAATACAGAGCAGAGTAAAATAAAGAAAGTCGTTGGATGAGGAGATCTAGGATGATAGATCAGCAAGGAAGAAGGATAGTGGACAACTCAGTGAGAGGAAAAATCCACTGTTGGATGCTTTGGAGCATCGCACGAGAAGGAAGGAAAGACAGGCTGGTGAAGCCCTGAGAATGTGGGTCAAGTTGACCTAGGGTTTTAGACACCTAGGGTTTTGGCATCTAGGATTTTTACACCTAGGTTTCGGCCTAAGGATGTTGATGAGATCTTGTAATGTATAAATAAAGGTCAAGAGGACCTGGGTCAAGTTGTTGTTGTTGTTTCTATTGTTGTTATTACTGCCATTCTAGTTTACTATTGGCATGAGTGATCATGGTTAAGTGAGAGAGAAGTGATAAGTGTGAGAGCCTTATAGTATTGTAAGATCTCCATATGGGTGCAGAGGTCAGGTCCTACAGCTGGGTGTGCAGGAACGAGAGATACAGAGAGGAGAAGAAAGAATATATGTTAGCTAAGAGCGCAGACAAGAACTGTATGATTCATCTTAATATATTATAAAGCACAATTTTGTGGACGTAGCCCTAGAGAGAGGGTGAACCACGTATATATTATGTCATGTGTGATTGATGCTCTGTTCTTTGTCATTGATATTCTATTATTGCATTACTGTGTTAGATCTGATCGATAGTTGTGTGGAATAGATCTAGGTTGATAAGTGATATATGCATGTTGTATTGTTCTGTATTAGATCCACTTGATATTCCCTTTGGTTGTAGACATCTTTGTCCTACAACCCCCCCATAGCTACTTCGGGTGAGACTGCATCTGCTTCGTAGCTATTGCCGAAAGGGCCAATAGTTAGGGCTTGTTGGTGCACTCTTGGAGATGAACCTTGGGTCTGCCCTTGTGCCAACACCATGCAACAATAACCCTTTCTCGTTGCTCCTTGTTTTCTTTTATAGGATGTTTCCAACTGTTATCTTCCTCTTCGTGCCAAAATTCTCAGTCCCATTCGGTTGTGTTTACATTCAATTCCTTCTAGATTCTGTATTAATTTTGTATGTTCCAGTGGATCATGGTCTATATTTGTCATCCTATCAAAATACGGTCGCCCCTTTTCATTTATAATTACATGTTCCCATTGTCTCACCATTATGTTTTCTATTTAATGCTTTCCCCATCCTTTGTGTGGGTCTTTATCTTGGTTCTTCAATTCTCCTTCCTTTCTGTGACAATTTCTTGTTCATCTCTTTTTTTTGCTAATTTGATTATTTGAACAATGCTTGATTCATAACTTCAAAATGTTTATTGTGGCTTGCCTCAAGCTCTTTTATTTCTTTTTATTTTCCTTTTAATTTTTTTTCTATAATACAGATATTATAATACATATATTATGGTACACATAATATGTAGTGAGGCTAGTGCATGGAAGCACAATTGTCCCTATACAATTTTAGCTGGCTACCATTGACCAGTCCTTCTATTATTTCCCCATTCAAGTTATCCAACTGAAAAACACTTGCCTTTGTCACATATCTTATCACATACAGACCCAACCAGTGCATTTGGAACTTTCCAGGGTTGTGCAAAAAATTTGTTGTCATAGATCAAAATTGGGTCTCCCATATGGAACTTCTTTTGTTTAATATGTCTGTCATGCCATGCATTTTCACACTCTTTCTAAACTTGATGATGAAATCCTGTGACAAAGTGGTCTACCTCTAGTTCCACTAGCTCTAACAATATTTTCTCTACTGTGCTAGAATCAATGAACTCTGTCAGTGCAACAATGCATAGACTTGGCACAATGAACTCCATGGGCATAATTGCTTCCTGGACATATATTAATCAAAATGGTTTCTGTCCTGTGAACTTCTTACTTGTGGTCTAGTATTCACATAGTAGTGCAGGAATACTCACATCCCATTCATCTCGATTTACATTTCATATCTTCGTCAGTGCATGCTCTAGGATATTGTTAAATGTGTCCACTATTCCATTCGCCTGAGGGTGATAAGGTGTGCTCTTCTGGTGATAAATATGAAATTATTTTGTCAAAGAAGCAATTGTTTTATTCAAGAAATCCATTACTTGATCACTCATAAGGATTCTCGAACATCCAAACCTTGTGACAACATTCTAAAATAGAAACCATGCAGTAGTCTCTGAGCTGCAATCTCTAACAGGTTCTGCTTCAGCGCATCAGGTCAAATAATCTTTCGTAGTGATTATATATATTTCTCTTGACCTTTTTTCTGGTGGGTTAATAAGTCCAATGAAATCAACTGCCCATTTTTTAAAATCTTGCAATGTAACTTGCAGTATTAAAGGAATCTCATCTCTTTTGGATGGCTTCCCAACTCACTGATAGACATCATAGGTATGAAAAAAATCCTTAGCATCCTTATGAAGGGTGGGGCCACCAAAGTCCTACACAAAATTATTTGAGTTACTGCTTTCCTTGCATAGTGGCCTCCCACAATTCCTTCATGTGCCTCTGATTATAGGCCTCTCAGGCTCCAATACACATCATCGAAGAATATCATTCGTGCCTCACTTATACAAATTCCTGGCTATGAGCTGATAATATGTTGCCTTTACTACTAATTTTTTCTTCTGCATAGTTGTAAAGTTGGGTGGGGATAATCCTGTGCTCAAGAATTGGACAATATCTGCAAAGTAATCATCGACCATTTATACTATGAACAAGTGGGAGTCTGGTAGACTGCGATCCAAATTTTTAGCATCTTCCCTTGTTAGTATGCATGACAAATGGTCATTTCCTGAGTTTAATTTTCCTAGTTTCACAATCACTTCAAAATCATACTCCTGAAATATTAACATCCATGTGCATATCTTCCTCCCCAAAACTGGCTTATTGACTAAGTATCTTAGTGCAAAATCACCCGTGAACATATTGAAATGTGATCCTAGCAGATAATGCCTAAACTTTTGTAGTGCATAAATCATTTCCAGTCCTCCATGCTCTGTAGTAGTGTAATTTTGTTTAGTAGTCGACAACTTTATGCTGGAAAATGCAATGGGATGATCCAAACCTTCTTCCCTGAGTTGAGCTAGAACTGCAACAAACGATGCATCTATGTGGACATGGAATTCCTTCTTCCATTATGGAAATACTAAAATTGGTGCAGTAACCAGTTTCTTATTCAAGGTATCCAAACTTTTCTAACATTGCTTGTTCCATTGAAACTTGAACTCCTTCAACAATTTTTCCAGTGGGGATGTGATCTGCGTGTATCCCATAATAAAAATTTTCCAGTACCCTGTATGACCCAATGTTTCTTGCAGTTTTCACACTGAAGTAGGTGGTGGAAAATCAACAACAAAAACAATCTTCGCATGATCAACTGAAATTCCTTGTTTACATACTACATGACCCAAAAAAATACCAAATGGTGTGCAAAAAATACACTTCTTCAAGTTCAAGGAAATGTGGAACTATATACATCTATCTAACATCAAACACATAATTTCAATATGGTCCTTCAACAAGTTGAACATTGTCTTATTCTTATCCTCCTGTGCAATATCAATCTGGTGATATCTAGAGAATCCATCAGTAAATGAGTAAGCTTCTTGTTCTCCTACATTCTCCGGAAATTCATCTGTAAACAAGGTAGGAAACAAGTCATGTAAGAAAACATCATTTAATTTTCGAATATCCACACAAATTATAATTCCACCTGTTTTTTTGTCCTGAATCACCATCGGGATTATCCATACTGACTCTACGACAGGTTCAATAATCCTAGCTTCCAACATCGTATCTATTTTTTCTTTCACTTTTTGCTTATATATTGGGTTCAATTAGTACGGTATCTGCTTCATTGGCTTGGAATTCGACTTTAAATGGATCCTCATCACCCCTAGCTCCTCGACCATCTCTTTCATTTATGAAAATGTAGTAGGAAAGGGGTCTTGGTATTTGCATAGTAAATCAACAATCTTCTCGACAGTTTCTTCATTCCAGTAATCTCCAATGTTTACGAACTTGGGATTATCCTTCGTACCAATATTCACCTTACGCATTTTCAACAACTTTTCATACTTGACAGATGCAAGATCGGGACCCTCTATTGTGCGCTCTCCTTCGGTTTCTGGTATTTGCAAATTTCTCGGGTCTTCATCCTTCTGGTCTTCTCCAACAATGTTATAGCATTCCAAAACCTCTTGAACAATTGAAAAATATTTGGGCGCACTACATAAGGGTGCTGGTATCCTCGATTCTTCTGATGAAAATATCTTGTTCTTGATAATCTGTAGAGTTGTGTCTACCGAAGGGGAATCATATTTAAGATTTAAAGTTACCTTGAAGTTGCGAGTCAAATCTTCCTAGTCTGTTGTTCCTCTGTGTACTTCCAGTTCTATATACCATTTCTTTGGGATCGTGTCGAGGGTGTGTACAAACAAGTGCTTCCATTCCTACTTAAGTATTGAACTCCATGTCACAGTGCACTGTGTAAGATGATTTGTAGGACAACTCAACCTATTATACTTATGCACAGTATATTCAGTTCATGTTCCGAATATGACATGTAATGGCCTTTTGCATTGCTTCCAATTATTTATTCTATCCTTATGTGCAATCCACCATATTGCAGGAGTCGCTTTCAACGCGATATCTAAATATGACAATCTCTATTTATCTTGTATCTGCAATTCAAATTCTTTTACAAAAAGATATACATCTATTAGTCCATCATACTTCAAGGGATCACATACGTCAGTTCCAATCCAACGCAATGTGCGAGTAATACGAGCACATATCCTTGCAAATACTTCATGTAACATATTTTGCCAATGTTCCAGGGCTTATTTTGAATCCGACGCATAAGAACTAATACTTCACCAATTGAGTACACCCTCAGTAGTAGGATTAATATAGTCATCTCTCCACACGATCACATTGTAAGGGTTATCGAGTTATTTTACCCTTTCCATTTCCACATATCACCTTCCTTTCATGGGATACATTGGTGTAGTAACTCTCAAGTCTACTACTTTAAATATCATTTTTCTCTTTTTCAGATCAATAATGGTCTTGTTATCAAAATCCCAATCAAGTCTAAGTAATGTTGGATAAGGTTTACTACCATCCACTATCTCGGTTACTTCAAAATCTATTGTGTTGCACACTCCATCAATGTTAACATTCATCCATGTCAGTCTTCCAATTGGAACAATCTTATGCTGATTTTCTAGCCTCAACGAAGTTGGTGACCAGATCAACTTTGGTTTTCCTGTCATTTCCCATGTCTTCTTCGGAATGATGTTCACATCAAATCCTAGATCCAAGAAAATATTATCCATATCATAGTCTCTAACCTATGCATTAAGTTGGAATTCCCTATTCATCCTTTTCTTGTGTTGTACCTGGTTAACTACTTGTTGTGCACTAGGTGCTTCTTTATATTGTGCGCAGTGGTCGATCATCCCACACACCATGTACAATGCAATTTCATCCTTCATTAGTTCTAAGAAACTCTTTAAGAAACTTTTTAGAGTACTTACCTTCTCATTTATCCTTTCTGTCATCGAGTGGTCATAGGTTGGATGCATGTCATACATAGGTGGCATATCATACACAGGTTGAGAAGTCAATGCTACCCACTCTATTTATAACAGTTTCTTCCTTGCTTGCTTATATGTGTCTCTTTATTTCATAGGATCAATCATTGGAAGAGGTTTTGCTTCTTTCCTTACCCACTGGTCAGTCTAAAATCCTTGTTTCATTGCATCAACTCTTGTTCTTTCTCCTCTGCATGTAATTGTTTCTACCCTTGGTTGATCATCACACTCTTCCACTTCTATCATCTACACATTTTCGTGTTAATTTTTAAATAAGCTAGGCTTAAGCATGAATTTCATTCCATATTTAGAATTTTACATAAACCATAGACAATTTGTTGTAACAACCAAGATCACAAGAAGAAGCACCATGCATAAGCACACAAGAAGTATCCTGGGAAACCATTCTCAACAAGGAAAGAAAATCCAACTAATCCTTTGCTATATTCTTCAATAGAAATACCTCCAGCACCATAAACATCTAGAACACAAAAGGGTGCTTACAAACCCTAGAAACCTAGTGCCCAAGAGAGGTGTGCACTTTTCCCAAGA
>CBVK0102475320.1:0-19502 GCA_900067695.1 Picea abies
TGACAGGGAATGAAAACAATAATAAGGGTTTATGTTCCCTTACAATAAAAAAAGAACGAGACACCAAGTAATGATTTTCCAATGGGAAATACAAAGTTCTCTATCGAAATATTGAGTACTGACCTGCACTGTTGGCAAGAAAGAAATTGTATGTAGAGAGATTTAACTAAAGACTAAGTGAACCTTTCCATGCACAAAATACCCATTCTACATCTTACAAAATCACAAATTCACTTATGACGAGTTTAAGTTGGGGAAGTAAAAACATAAGATATTCAGTTCAGGGCATAAGAGCGCTACAACTATGGTTCTTGGAAGAGTGTAGGTATTCCAAACCTTTAAATAACTCAGGGAGAAGACAAGAAGTAAAAACATAAGATATTCAGTTCAGGGCATAAGAGCGCTACAACTACAGTTCTTGGAAGAGTGTAGGTATTCCAAACCTTTAAATAACTCAGGGAGAAGACAAAACATGCTATAAATTTATTTTAAAGAAAACAATGAAACAGGGGAAACACTCTGCCAAAACCTCATTCGAACAGAGTATCAAAGCTCCGAGAAATTACTTATGTAATTCAAGGATCGCCAATACACATGGTCTATAGGGCTCAGATCTACCTCTGTGGTTCTATAGAGTAGTTTAGTTACCAGTTTCGCGATGGGGATGAGAAACAATTAGTAGACAAGTGTAAGGGAGAGATTTCCTTTGGAAAATTATGGGCCAATTAGTAGACAAGTGTAAGGGAGAGATTTCCTTTGGAAAATTATGGGCCTTGAGCCCATCACTCGTAATGGAGGAAATGACCAAGGGTACATTCACCTCTGACCATGTGAAAATTGTGAAGTGGAGGGCTGACAGTGGCCTAGTGTCTGAGGCGTGAAATCTCACAGGTATCGGGGAAGTGATTAGACATTGTCATACCCTACCACGACTTTAGTGCATTAACATCAGCTACCCTAGCTCCTGGTTCCAGGTCCTAGTGTTCGCTACCCCACGCCTATGAGATTTACCATAACACTACGTCATGGGTTTGGAATATAGTCTGTATAGTGGGTTATCGTATGCATGAAAAGAAAACCTAGTTGGCACCTAGGACTTGGAATCTCATGTAAACCCTTATGTAGGTAGATTTCTTCATGTGAATAGTTATGGGTAGAACCCTTATTACAACTTTATTAATTTAAAAGGTAATGAGGATATTTTGTTATCATTAAGGGTATGGGTTATCATAGTTTAGGATTTAATGGATATGGAAGAATCCTTAAAGTTCTATAGGATAGTACAGTAACAATATGTGAAGGTATATTTAGGGGTAGCACATTATACCTCCCTTCTTCATAAAATGTTTTAGCTTGAATGTTATAGGCCATGTATTTGGGGTTGTCTTATAGTTTTTATTTAGGAATAAAACTATTATGGAGAAATTCTTTTAATTGAAAAACCATTTTAGAATATATAACTTGCAAAACCCCCCCAAAAATATAAATTATGATGGATGTTTTTTGAAACAAGTTTGATCACTCACCATTAAAACTACTCCAACCATGTATAAAAGAATATTGTGTTTCTAACAAAAAAAGCAATGCATTGAAATGAAAATAGGTTTTAGTAAAATATTCTAATCAAATAATGTGTTTAGAAGCTATAACTTGAAAAACACAAAAGAAATATAATCTTTGATGGATATTTCACAAACCACAAAAAAATATAATTTATGATGGATATCTTGCAAAACAAGTTTGAGAACCCACCATAAAAACTACTTCACCCATCTACATAAAAATATTGTGTTATTGATTAAGAACTGACAATGCAATTTCTCCTCATTTTTTTTATGTTTTGAGGTTCAGTTTCACTCTGACAATATGTTATCTCCAAAATGATACCCTTCATTATTGAAATTTTAACAAAGAATTCAGAATTTATCCTTCATTTTTATTATAAAATATAAATCATATTTATCTTAAAACTCCTTTCAACTAGCAAACACCGAGTCTCCTTTGATATTCTACTTTCTCACTTCTTCATCGGTATGGTTGATGTAAATTAATTACACATTACTCAGCAAACGAGCCATTTTTTTTCGCCTTGATCATGATGGTAATTGAAAATAGCATCCTTCCCTAGTGCTCTCGGAATTTAAGAGCTATAAAATCATGCCAATCATTTAAGAGATTTAGAATTTCCACTAGGTTGACTCTATTGTCAATTTCACTACTTATTGAGCTCCTTATTAATATAAAATATATAGATATTAATAATATAAAAGATATAGATATTATAGACTAAATTTTCACTTCCATCATGAATGTTGTGGGTGAGCCTCAATGTCCTTTAGGATGGTCCTCCCCAAGGTTGTCCATGATGAGAAAACCATGCAATTTCATGAAGGAATTCTCTTTGTTAGGTTCAACCTCACTACATTTTTCCTTCCTTGTAGGTCATAAATTTGTGTATGCTCCTCCATTGGTGTATATGGTTGAGAAAAGGGACACACTCATCTAACACACGTTCAATTTAACATTTATCCTTTATTGCGGAGTGTGGTTTTACATGTGTATGGCCTCCCTTGATTGGCATGTTTTCACATGTCTAATTGAATTAGATTTTGAATATTTTAGTAGGTACAGAGGGAAAAATATATATATATATCAAGTCATACATACCTGATCCCCATTATACAATTAGGATGGTGGTATGTAAAGAATTTTCCTAAATGACCACTGAAATCAGCTTTCTTAAATTCAACTTCGATACCAATTCTAAGACCATAGGCCAAGTTTGTTGCTCAATAACTTATGGCTTTTTTATCTTGAAGAAAGGAGTTACATCATTTTTATCTCAAATCAAGGAGTTACGGCTCTTTCCTGCGACATCATGCCTACATGGAACCCCTTGACAATAATCTGAATGATAACCTGGCATAACCACCTGTGCATAAAACTGGCACCGCTAGACCTCGTCCATGTCCTCATCTGTACACTTTGTGTGTATGGTCCACTTCTAGACCTCGTCCATGTCCTCATCTGCACACTTCATGCGACGCATGTTCTTTTTCGTCCATGTGACATGTTCAATCCATGTTATTAAATTGTAGTGTACCACACTCTCTAAAAGATCTTCACCTTGCGACACTCCCATTTTATTGCATCGTACAATACTCTTTATTTCCTCATGGTAGAGGGAATTATCCTTCATCGTCACAAATATTAATTTCCTGCAATAAATGTAATTCTCCTTCCTTTATCGCATTGTGAGAAATATCATTTTCTTTCAACAAAATAAAATCTCCTTCCTTTATCACATCGCCAGAAAATTTCTTCTCTCTTCTCTTGCGGTTTACCACACCAAAATTATTTTAGTGCAATATTTCACACTGTAGCAAATATCCTCTTCCCAAGATACAAAAACTTCCTCAAATGTTTCTATGTTTCCAAGTCTTTATGGGAGATAAACATCGTATTGCATGGGAGTTGTTTCCTTGCGATACACGTTGTGTTACACCGAACTTTTATTCATGCAATGTTCAGAAAAGGACAAGTCTTTTCATAAAAATTTCGAAGTGTTTCCCAACAAAATTTTTAGGCTTTAGGATATTGTTTTAACTCACAATCAACAAGATATTTTGTGGAAATATAACAAGGTCCAAGCATTATTCATTTACCCAGGATTTTGTTTCAAATTCTTGTCCTACTCCAACACATTTCTTCTTAGGAAAAGATAGAGGGGGTCATCCTATGATATCCATTCTTGATCATAGGAATCGTCAAGAGAACTTTAAGGATTTTTCAAGAGAACCTTCTACAACCCAGTGATGAATCCATGCAAGCATGAATCTATTGTTTGATTCCAACGAGTGAGATTCCGCCATGATTTACCATAAAATAATTCGTCCGAATAAAAGAACTTGGGAATGAGTTGGAATGGATTAGTTTGGAATCTTCATGGTCAAATATTTTATGTTAAGTTTTGTTAATGTACATTACGAACCGAAAAATATTGTAGTGTTTTTCTAAATTATGTAGTCTCCCCTTTAAAAATGATATGCTTGTTTTATATGAACTCTTATTTTTCTATATGACTATTTAGATGAATCTATGTTTTTTCTTTTCACTATGTTATTTCATTAATTAAAATTAACCACGACAATTAAAATCTGGGACATGACATCGAGGATGAGACATTATCCATGTATCAACACTCTAGATTATCTAGATGAAATGAAATGGAAATGTTGGGTCTTGCAACTAAATACTTACAAAAAGATAATAGCTTAAAAACAATGACATCACCTTACCATTCATAAACAAAATATTTAGCAAAAAAGTGGATGGAAAAGAAATGCTAATATTTGTTGACATAGATCCTTAACAAGCTCACTCTAAAACGGTTTTTGGAGACTCAAATTTCAACAAGATGCAACTAAATACTTACAAAAAGATAATAGCTTAAAAACAATGACATCACCTTACCAATCATAAACAAAATATTTAGCAAAAAAGTGGATGGAAAAGCAATGCTAATATTTGTTGACATAGATCCTTAACAAGCTCACTCTAAAATGGTTTTTGGAGACTCAAATTTCAACAATATTTTACAAAATTTTAAAATATGTTAATTATTTTGTAATTCAAATCGAATCATTTACCATTGATGTATAGTATTACAAAAAAAATCAAATTAATTTTTTTTTTTTTAATAAAATCAAAATAATTATGCCAAACACGTTTCAAAAGGTGGTGTTGGCATCAAGGGGTAGGGTATTCTGTGGAGGAGTCTCTGATGTGGCCTACTCCATCATAATTCAAATGAGTCATTCAATCATAGGTGTCAAATTGATGGTGAGAAGGGATTGCAGAGGTTCCATAATGAATGCTAGCGGTTGGATTGGTGGGCCAGATTTGACTAGCAATAATAATAGTGAAACTTTTGCATTAGGTGTCTCTCCTAAGAAACAAAAAGTGAACTCTTTGCTCACAATATTGGTAGTAATATCATAAAAAATAATTAGTAAATTTATTCAAATTTCATTTTTGGAATCCATGTGATTTTATTCAAGGTTATAATTCTCACCCTTGATTATTGGACATGTATATAGCCTTTCGGTTATGCAAAACTCCCCTTCAAGTGTAAATCTTGTCATGAATAGGGAGAACAATGAAAACTAACAACAAATTGAGATACTTGATCATCATGTTACTTGGAAAAAATAATATGAGTTAATTGATCATATTGAGTTACTTGATAATCATGTTACTTGGAAAAATTACTATGAGTTTCACTTCACTAATCATCATGTGTAGGTTCGATAATTCATCCACCTTTTTCATCCATTGTTTTTCGTCCATCCCCCCTCCGATGAATCTCATTTGATTCATAGTTTCGTACAATACATTCTCTGGTCAACAGGTACTCTACTCCACTAAATGGGACATGACATAAATGTCGTATACTTATTGTTAATGGGGTATGACAAAAATGGCATAGTCTTACCTTTTAGCATCATCATCTAGAATATGATCAAGTTGATGTGTGTATGTCTACATGGGGACATGAGTATTAATGATGGAATAACCTTCCTTATTCCCAATAAAGCCTATTTCAAATTTTATTTTCCTCATTTCTCCTTTCGATGCGATGGTGCCCATTCCAAATTTGATTTTCCAAAGAATATTTCTCCATCTTATCAAATTTCTTAAGCTTCTTAGTTTTTTCCTCTTCTCATATCCAACCTAATTTTATGGTGGGACTCAATGGATGGCTCACACATGTTCAAATTACAGAAGAATCCTTCTATTTCAGGTTATTAGCATCCTTCTTGTCCCCTCCCCAACCGTCTCAAACCCCCCAACTTGTTGCCACACCCACCACCAATACATCAAGATTTGCTCGGTCAATATCACTTGTAGTTTTACCTGCAAGCACATACGGTACTTCAATCATCAGTAACTTGGAGAAACCACCATTTTGGATCCAACATTGGTTGGAGTTTTCTTTCTCTAAGTAGCTCGGACTTAATAGTTACACAATTCATTGTAGTCCTCCACTTCATCGATGCACTATGTGTGGTAAATTTTGTTTCCCATGACCATTGCTCTTAGAATCAAAGTGTTATTTTTGTTGTTATTCTTATATCATTTATGTGTTTTGTGGTGATTGTTCTGGTTATATTGTTATTATTCTTCCATTTCTAGCATTTTATTTATGTTCTGCATACTTTTTGTATATTGTATACTACAAGTGGTATCAGAGCACTTTCCTCAGCAAAAATTATGGGTTAATTTTTTTTTTCAGGGTAAAGATGTATTTCGAAGAATTTAAGCCACAAAGATCTATCGTTATGTGCATAAACCCATGGTTGAGGGATTAATACATGCAATAAATACAAGTGGTACATAAGCGCACATATGTTGGCCACCCTTCTAACCCTTGTTGGTAACCCTTAGAGTGGTAGCGCATCAGACAATACCTGTGTATGGATCGGCCTAGATTACCTAAATCCCTCTTTAGATAAACTGATCAACCTCTTGACTGTTATAGTTCCACCGAGAACAACACTCAGGAAGATACTTTCTAGTACGTGGGTAGTCAGGTAGTATGGCTAAGGGTACGGTCTAGCCTCCTTAGTTAGTTCCCTAAGATATTAGGTCAAGTACTACTATTTGACCTCGAGTGTATATCAGAGATATATAGCATAGGGAAAACCCTTGTCTGTAGAACCCTTGAATACCTAAGCTTTGGGGATAGAAACATAAACAAATTAAAACATACAAGATCTATTGTCCTGCAACTGTGTTTGGGTTTCCAAATCACTACGCATTTGTTCTTGGTTAATCATTTTGAAATTTCATCACTATTGTATTATTCAGACTGGAGTATAACTCCACAGGTGTAAAAAAAAAAAAAAAAAGTCTGGAAATATTTGCACCATTATTTGAGACCTAGTCCATTGGATGCATCTCTTTGCCCTTATCACATTCATACATATCATTTTTTAGAAAAATATTTGACCCCACACACCCCATTTCGGGTCCCTCATCCTCATGGCCCATACCCGTAGCCAAGACTTGGAAGGTTGCTTCAATAACTTGCAATCTAATTTCACCGAGACCCGACAAGAAGTGAGACAACTCGGTGCCAATGTTGTCACCATCAATACAACCATGCAATTTTCAATGGAGGAAATCAAACAAGACCTAAATACCATCTTGAATCTATTGTTTCGATGCTCTACACGAAGATGCATATCCCTAAAGATAACCCTTTATCTGACCCAATTCCATATATTGAAGATGAAAATTCCTCTCATTCCCATAACATTCAACACCATCACTTTCAACATGACCTACGCCTCCTGTGGGTGGATGTGACCAAATTTGATGGCTCAGATTCCAATGGTTTGGTAACCCAAATGGAACATTATTACTCTTCATACGACATTATAGATGACGTGGACAAACTCTAGTATGGTGTTCTCCATCTAGATCAAGAACGTTGGCGATGGTGGCAATGGAGAAAAACTTCCCATCAAGGGTATATTGCTTAGACACACTTTGTGGCAGAGCTTTATGAACTCTTTGACACTGACACTAACCATTTGGTCCATTTTACAAAGTTGAAACAATCAGGAATAGTGGAAGACTTTATAGCTGCCTTTGAGCACCTGGATTTTCAAACAGAGGGCATGTCTGATTCCTTTTTCTAAGAGTGTTTTATCAGTGGCCTAAGGGATGATATTTGGGCCCATGTCCTCAGGACTCTACCTCTGAGTTGGGTGGAGGATAATAAAAGAGCTAAAGAAGCACAACAGGTTGTATCTTCTCAAAACGAGAAACCCTCCTTCATCCCTCACCCTAAACCTGTAAATCCCACTACTCCCTCTGCTCCATTGAAGATCCATAAATTGACCAGGGATGGAATGGTTGAATGCCAAATCAAAGTCCTTTGTTATAATTGTGGTGACAAATATTTCCTGGGCCACAAGTGTAAGGAACAAAATATTTTTATGGCCATTTCGAAGGATATTTCGGAAGAGGATGTTGAAAGTCCCCTTTTATCTGAGTCACCTAAAATCACCAACATAACCCCTCCCTCAGACCCTCCCAAAGTAGAACCAATAATTTCCCTCAATTCTCTCACTAGCTTCTCTGCTCCTCAAACCCTCAAGCTAATCAATTACATCAAGCATATGAAGGTCATCATTCTGGTTGATAGTGGAAGCACCCAAAATTTTATTCATCTCCGCATTGCCCAAGAAACTCATTGCTACATCCATGCCGTCAATAATTTCCAAATCATGATTGCCAATGGTGGATCCATGAAATGTGGAGGGCATTGTAAAAATGTGCATCTTCAAATTGGTGACTACCACCTGAAATACCATATGTTTGTTATTGACATGGGCAGTTGTGACACTGTGTTGGGTGTAGACTGGCTAAGGACTTTGTGCCCAATTCTCAATGATTTTAATTAATTAACCACGCAATTTGACTAGGACGGTCACCAATATAAGTTCCAAGATATCACCATCGGTTCACCTGAGATCATTAGTTCCCATCGCATGGAAAATCTTCTCAAAAAAGGTCATTCTGGTGTTATTTCCCAAAGCCATGCCATACAAGCAACACAGACAGCCTCGGTTTCGCAGGACGTCCAATCCATCCTTTCTAAACATCAAGTGTTATTTTCCACTCCCTCGGGACTCCCTCCTTCTTGTGGTGTTAATGATCATTCCATTCCCCTTGTACCAAGAAGCCTTCCTCCCAATATTCGTCCCTATCATTACCCCTTTTCCCCAAAAAATGAAATTGATAAAATGGTCTAGGAACTCCTTAATGCATGCATTATCCACCCTAGTACGAGCCCCTATTCTTCCCTAGTGGTCATGGTCCTGAAGAAAGAATTTTCTTGGCGAATGTGTCTTGACTAGCGTGCCCTCAACAAACTTACCATCAAAGACAAATTTCCCATTTCTTTCATTGATGACCTCTTGGATGAATTCAGTGGTGCCCAGTTATTTACTAAACTTTATCTTTGTTCTGGATACCACCAGATACGTATGAAAGAGGCAGAAATTCCCAAGACTACCTTTAGAACTCATGAGGGCCACTATGAGTCTTTGGTCATGCCCTTTGGCTTGTGTAATTCCCCCTCCACGTTCCGAAGCCTCATGAATCATGTCTTCCATACTTTTCTTCGTCATTTTGTAGTAGTTTTCTTTGATGATATCCTCATCTATAGAAAAACTTGGACATACCATCTTTCTCATGTGGATCGAGTTCTCCATCTACTCTCTCAGCACCAACTTTTGTTGAAACGGTCTAAATGTGATTTTGTCGCCTTAGAGGTCGAGTACTTGGGTCATCTGGCTGGAAAGGATGGCATCAGAGTGGATCCTAAAAATATTGAAGCTATACAATATTGGCCTCACCCAAAGACTCTCAAAATCTTGCGTAGATTTCTAGGCTTAACAGGTTATTATCGCAAGTTTCTTAAGAATTATGGAAATATTGTAGCCCCTCTCACTACAATCCTAAAAAATAACTCTTTCACTTGGACTCCAACAGTTTCTCAAGCTTTTCAAACCTTGAAGATGGCCATGTGCACCACTCCAGTCCTATCCCTTCCTGATTTCACAAATACCTTTTTCTTGGAATGTGATGCTTCAGGGAAAGGAATTGGTGTTGTTCTTATGCAAGAGGGTCGGCCTTTGGCCTTTACCAGCAAGAAACTATCTAAAAGAAATTTGGGCAAATCAATGCATGAAAAGGAAATGTTGGATATTCTTCATGCAGTTGACCTATGGTGCCCTTATCTATTAGGGAAATGATTCCAAATTAAGAAATACCATCAATGTAATGGACCTAAATTTATCATAAAAAAATTAAATTCTCTGGTACATTATTCACTAATTATCCAATGTTTATCATCTCGTATGATGGGTACTTACATTTCCTTTTGGCTTGGAGTAACCCCGTATCATACTGAATTAACACATAAGAGAGGTTCCATCGAATACAAGCATTTTTCCTAACTCCTATATCTTACTATATATATATATTATTACTTGCATGTATCCACCCATACACTAGGATTTGAATTTTAGTTTTCCTAATTAAGAGAGTCAGGTTATTTGGACCTTGCACACAAGTTTATAACCCTGAGATTAATTGATTGTACTCCTACCTAGCTGTGTGGACATTAGAAATCAAATCCTAGTGTAATACATACCAGGAATGGGCTAAGGATACTAATGGTGATTTATGAGTGGTTATCAATGCGTTTTCTTTGATGGTTTCATGTTAGTTATGAGACAATTTGTCTCCACCATAATAAATTGAACCCCGACTAGTCCTGCATCGATCATTGTGTAACTAAACTAACTACCCTTCCTCGTTTTGTTGGTGTAACGGAAGGATCACTTAAAAGACAAAAGTATAGCGACCGATTAGTTTCACTAGATAGTCATGGTTTTATTGTCGTTCAACTTCATATCTTCAACATTTAAGGGACGCAGGTGTACCTATCAGGAGGAGTTAAGGCTCTGTCCTGGAATTAATTAGGGTCTTACTAACCTTAGTCCCGATGACTCTTCCTCCTGATCTTCCAAATCCTGGTGCGCCAACCTTTCCCTAGAGCATTACTTGTACCTCCGACGCTGTCAAGGGTGGTACTCGTCCCTCTTAGGTTTTGGCGGTCTCATTTCTACCCTTGTGACTCTGAAGGAGAGGGTTTCGTATTATGCATTTTTTCACAGGGAAGTGCTACCATCTTTGCAGCCATCCTTGGTGAAGTCAGCGGAAACATTCGACCACCTCGTAAGTTTCTAATGGAACTGTCGCATTTTAAGTTTGAAACCAGAGGGTTCATGGCGTGGGATATGAAAATATTTTCTTCCTGTAGTTAGGTTCAGAGTCTATGCATTTTCTCCCTTCATTCTAACATTGATTGTAGAAAAGGCTATTACCGAGAGTCACTGCTCTTTACCACTGTGAACCTAAAGTCCTATTTTGCGTCCATTGTTTGAGTTCCATGGGATTCTTCCAATTCTCTTTTTGTTTTACCCTGTGACTAGTAACTGTTTTGCGAGTCACTTCCATGTAGCACAAAAGGGTTTATTATTACATTGTGTAGAGGCTCGAGGAGAATAAAATCTCAATCGTATCTATTCTCCTCCATGATTGATGCATTTTATTTGTAGTAAAATGGTGGTCTACCGGTAATTTATCTCTTACTAAGTTGGGGTACTTTCCATGATAACTTCTATTGTCTATATGTATGATGTCGTTCCTTATGTTCTTCATTTTTTGTTCATACAGTGTTTTGGTTTATAAAATATTGAACTTCTTGATTCGCAATGCTATTTCCTTTTTCAAATTAATCGTTAAATTCTGTAACAAAATGGGTATCTTCGTATTAATGGTGGGACTCTGCTTGTTGCGAGGGTACCCACCAGGAGTTCCAGGAACCATTCTCCCCTCAGCCAGGGTCGATTACAAAACCAGGCATGGCAACTGGAGGCTATGATGTTTTCAGGCCTTAAGTTAAATAGCTTGACATAGCTGTGGTTATCAAACTACACCTTCGATTTTATAATTTAAAGTTATACTCTGTACTTTACTAATGTTTTCCTGTGATGGACAAATGCAGGGATGCCCACTTCATAGTGCAGGTACCAGCCTCTCCTCAACATGACAAAGGTACTCTGGTTCCAAAAAAAATGTGGCTTTCCACTCGCTTCTTAAATCAAGCATGGAGGTCACAATTCTATTCGTAGCTTTCTGTTGTTAGAAGTAACATTTCTTATGCACTGATCTCCTGTGCTGGATATCTGAGGGGTTGAATCCCATTTTTTTTTGTTAAAGATCCATTTAAGGCTATATATATATATATAGTCGATCTTGATGTAGGAAAGGGATGATAACCCAAATAATAGAAATGGCAAAACAACTCTAAGTTTACTTGTGTGGGAAACTCTTATTTATGTTAAGCTTAGTAATGGAGGGACATTATTGTATATTTGGAAAAAAAGCTTATCCTCGGTGTTCTGTACATTACTTCTATAATTTAAAGGTATTCATAAATCTTTAAAACAATTATAATAGCCATCATTACTGGACTTTGTTGATCCCTGTATGGATAATCTCTTGTTATCAAAATTGTTTATTTTGAATTTACCACAAGGGGGATCGTTCAGAGGCGGGGTTTCACATTCCAAATCTCTGCATTTTTTTTGTAGATTCTTGTCCTCCTGATAGATTGTATCCTCCAAATCGATTGCATTACTCTGTAGTTTTTGAAATATCTTTCTGTAAAATGCGAAGCGATTGTTTGATAGATATTCTAAATGGTAATGCCACAACCATAAAATTATTGGTTTCTCTCTACCCACAGCATATGTAAGACGTGTCAAACATTGATGATGTATCAATGAAATCATTGATTCACTTTCCTGTAGTATGATCCTAGCATGATTATATCGTCAAGTTTAGGGTAGTCTTACTCATTGGATTTTGTTCATTCCCATATGCTTCATCATTCTAGACTATATATGTGAATTCTGTTTTTTATTTTTTTATTTTGGAATTAAATTACGGAATGAAATATATAAATGCTTATAATAGTTATGTTCATTCATTGATACATATTCGATTCTTCTTGAAGTTTGATTTCCAGAAATAATTCCACAATTAAATCCTACAGTCTAATTACTGAATTCTATGAGGATATCATATGTTTTTATTTACATACAGGTTCTAATTCCTTAGTAGAGGATTTCCTAGGGAATGATTTTGTAATTTATGTGTAACTATTCGATAGTTAAGAGGACTGTATAATTCATGAATTTGAGCAGCCTTTGTCTAGTTTATTGCATGCATACCAACTTTAAGGATCCCACTATATCAATAAGCAATTCATCCAACAGAGGCAGAATATTGAAATTTAGATATAGAAAAAAACTTACAGCAATTACACGATCATTAAAACAGATACTAGAATCCCATTTCCATTTACCTATAACATGTACAGTACATCAGATATAAAATCATTCAGATAGATAGGGATTAGAGTAGCATATCTGAACTAAACTCATGGGGAAACAAAAGGAACAACCATGTTCCTCCCAATCGTAGAACTGCGCAACCACGATCACTTGCCCAATTCACTCCCTAGCCTAACCCTGAGTCCATAAGGGAAAACTTGGAAATCCCTCTACAGCACTGTCCTTCAATTCAATAATTCCCCCTTGCCTCACACTCCTCCAGTGTTCATAATAGAAAATGGAAAAAAGGGAAATCAATAGTATCTTTCCCAGCATACTCGGTAGCCTCCTTCCTCCTCACATATGCCTATTTGTTATTTGCCTAGGTCTTTTTCCCTCCCTTGGGAATTTTCACAACTTCCTAAATCCCTGATTTTGATGGGCTGCCAATGGCCAAATCACTAATTTTCCACTTGTAAAAATCAGCCTAGGGGTAGTTCCAACATGTTCCCCACTCATGGAGTCATGGTTAGCTACTCTTAACATGGTTGTTCCATTTGTCCTCCTGCAATCAATATAAAATATTATGTTTTTAAACAAGTGTCATTGTCAGATAGTTAGTTGGGTCAAATCAGATCTCTGCCATAAATCAGATCTCTGCCATAAATGACAAAAAAATTCCAAATTCGAATTTACTAAAAACGGAAATAAATTTCTGGCAATTTAAAATTTTCAAAATATTTTTATTTTGGGGGCTGTCACATCCTTTCCCCCTTCAATAAAACAATGTCCTCAATGTTCATTCCTTTCTTGGAATATGATTGTATGAGATTTCCTCAAATCTCCCTCCAATTCCCAAGTGGCCTCCTCGGGGATAAAATGCTTCCATTGCACCTTTAGCTGAGCGACGACTCTATTCCGAAGCGCTATTTCTCTCCAATCCATAATGCGTAGGGATTCCACCTGGAATTCGCCTTCAGGTTCCACCTGTACCAAGTTCCAATCAATCATATGAGTAGGGTCGTGAACATACTTTTTCAACAAAGAAACATGAAATACATTATGAATTATTAGAGTCATTGGTAATGCTAGTTGATATGCTACGGGTCCAATTCAAGCTAGTATCTCGAAGGGCCCATAGAGCCCGGGTGCTATCTTGAGCTTTTTCGGGCTTTGACATTCAAATACACATGGTCTCCCACTTGAAACTCTAAGTGTCTTCTTTCCTGATCTGCAGAGCTCTTCTTCCTGTTATGTGCTTCCTTCAAGTTCTGTTGTACCTTTATTACCATGTTCTCCATTTCTTGGAGCATATCTGGTCCGACCATGAGTCTGTCAGTCGGGTTATCCCAACTAATTAGAGTCGTACACTTTTTGTTGTACAATACTTCAAAAGGGATCAACTTTGTTGAAGTTTGGTACCCATTGTTATATGCAAATTCTACCAAGTGTATATAATCATCCCACTTGTTTGGTTTTGTTCTTACATACATGCAGAGCATATCCTCTATGATTTGGTTTGTCCTTTTGTTTTTCCCATCCGTTTGTGGATGATAACTCGTACTGAAATTCAAGTTGATATTTATCCTTGCAAACAATTCATTCCAAAAGGCGGATGTGAATTTTATGTCTCTATCTGAAATCACCATTTTGGGAAAACCATGTAGTCTAAATATTTCTTTCATGAATATTTCAACAATGTTTATAGCTTTAAAAGTAGACTTTACAAGAATAAAGTATGCAGACTTATTGAGTTTATCGATTAAAACCATGATAGAGTCATTATGTTTCTGAGGTTTAGGCAAACCTGTTATAAAGTCAAGTGATATAGTCTCCCATTTCCATTCCGATACTGGTAATGGCTGTAATAGGTCGGCTAGATGCTGGTGCTCGGCCTTAACTTGCTGACAAGCTTGGCACCTAGCTAAGTATTGTTTTGTTTCTCCCTTCATATTAGGCCAATAAAATAGTTTCCTAAGTGTAGTTATCATTTTCTAGTAACCTGGGTGGCCAGAATACGGTTTTTGATGCACTTCGTCCAAGATTGTTAATTTTAACCTTGTTGAATCTGGTATGTAAAATCTATTTTTAAATCATAGCAGTCCCTTCTCGTCAATACTTAGATATGGTTGATCTGAGTTCATGGTACTATTTGGTAATTCTACCATTATTTTAGTATAGTTTTCATCATGAATACCTGCCATCCTTATTCTTTCTTCCAGATCACTTTCTGCCCTGCTAATATTCATCTCAAATAATCCATGGATTCTTCTACTTAAATCATATGCTACTTTATTTTCCTTTCCCTTTATATGTCTGACCTCGAAATCAAATTCGCTCAAGAAGGCTAACCACCTTGCTTTCCTTGCGTTAAGATCCGGTTGGTTAAATAGATATTTCACCCGCTATTGTCCGTTAATAATAGGAATCTTCTCCCCATTATGTAGTGTTGCCACATCTTTAAGGTGTGTATTACTGTTGCTAATTCTAAGTCATGAGTGACGTAATTTCACTCGTGTTCTTTTAATTTCTGGGACTCATAACAAATAACGTGTCCTTCCTGAGTTAGGACACCACCTAGCCCTTCTTTGCTTGCATCAACACATATGGTGAAGTCTTTCTCTAGTTCTTTTACTTTCAATATGGGTGCCATTGTCAATAATTCCTTTAGTTTGTTGAAGCTGTCTTGACACTTATCTGACCAGTTAAACCTGGTTCCTTTCTTTTGTAATGATGTCATAGGGTAGGCTATCGTGGAAAACCCTTCTATAAACCTGTAGTAACATTTGGTGATTCCCATGAACAACTGTATATCTGCTACATCTTTAGGTACCAGCCATTCCATAATGGCTTTCATCTTTTCTGGGTCTACGAAAATGCCCTCTACTGAAATTACATGTCCAAGCTATTGTATTTCTTTCTAATAGAGGTCACACTTGTCGAAATTGGCGTACAGTTTTTTCTTCCTTAATGTTTGTAGAACTATTCTTAAGTGTTCCTCATGTTCCTCCTCCGTCTTTGAATAGACCAGGATATCATCGATGAATACTACCATGAACTTGTCCAAGTACTCATTGAAAATGTTGTTCATTAGGCACATAAATGTGGCTGGGGTGTTTGTGAGTCTGAAAGGTATGACTACAAACTAGTAGTGTCCATATCTTGTCTGAAAATTTGTTTTGTTTATGTCCTCGTCTTTTATCCAAACTTGATGATAACCGGATTGTAAATCTAATTTTGAAAAGATCTTTCCCCCCCTACTTGATCGAATAGACCATTTATCCTTGGTAAGGGGTATTTATTCTTAATAGTCATTTTGTTCAGTTGTCTATAATCGATACATAATCTTAGAGTACCATCCTTCTTTTTCACAAAGAGGACTGGTGCTCCCCAAGCTGAGACACTCGGTCTGATATACTCTTTATCCAACAATTCCTGTAATTGTATTTTTAATTATGTTAGTTCTAGTAGACTCATCTGATAAGGCACCTTTGAGATAGGGGCAGAACAGGGTAACGGATCTATGGAGAAGTCTATTTCCCTTCTAGGGGGTAATTCTACTATCTCATCCACAAACATGTCTCTAAAATCACATAGGACAACAAAGTCTTCCAACTTTGGCTTATCCTCCTTTTCTGCTAGATTCGTCACTTGGATGGCATAAACTTGACATCCCTTTCTCATACATTTCTTTAGTTGCATCACTGAAATTTTTCTGACTGATACTGGTTTTGGTATACCTTGGGTTGTCCTGGTAGTGCTAGAATCATCTTTATAGCTAAGTAACTTTGTATAACAATTTAATATTGCTTTGTGTCATTCCAGCCAATCCATCCCAATAATCATCTTGTATGATGGGTACTTACATTTCCTTTTGTCTTGGAGTAATCCTTTGTCATACTAACTTAACACATAAGAGATTTTCCATCGAATACAAGAATTTTTCCTAACTCCTATATCTTACTATATAGATATTATTACTTACATGTATCCACCCATACACTAGGATTTGAATTTTAGTTTTCCTTATTAAGAGTGTCAAGATATTTGGACCTTGCACACAATTTTATAACCCTAATATTAATTGATTGTACTCCTACATAGTTGTGTCAACATTAGAAATCAAATCCTAATGTAATACGTACCAAGAATGGGGTAAGGATACTAGTGGTGATTTATGAGTGGTTATCAATGTGTTTTCTCTGATGGTTTCATTTTAGTTATGATACAATTTGTCTCCACCATAATGAATTGAACCCCAACTAGTCCTGCATCAATCACTACATAACTAAACTAGCTACCCCTCCTCTTTATGTTGGTGTAACGGAAGGATCACTTCAAAGACAAAAGTATAGTGACCGATTAGTTTCACTGGATGATCATGGTTTTATTCTCGTTTAACTTTGTATCTTCAACATTTAAGGGAGGAAGGCATACCTATCAGGAGGAGTTAAGGTTTTGTCCTGGAATTAATTAGGGTCTTACTAACCTCAGTCCCGATGACTCTTCCTCCTGTTCTTACCAATCCTGATGTTCCAACCTTTCCCTAGCACATGGCTTGTACCTCCCATGCTATCAAGGGTGGTACTCATCCCTCTTAGGTTTTGGAAATCTCATTTCTTCTCTTGTGACTCCAAAGGAGAGGGTTATGTATTATGCGTTGTTCCATAGGAAGTGTTACCACTTATGTGGCCATCCTTGGTGAAGTGAGCGGCAACATCCAACTACCTGGTAAGTTTCTAATGGAACTGTCGTATCTTAAGTTTGAAACCAAAGGGTTCATGGTGTGGGTTATGCAAATATTTACTTCGTGTAGTTAGGTTTGGAGTCTACTCATTTTCTCCCTTCATTCTAACATCGACTGTAGAACAGGCTGTTACTGAGAGTCGTTTCTCTTTACCACTGTGAACCTAAAGTCCTATTTTTCATCCACTGTTTGAGTCCAATGGGATTCTTTCAGTTCTTTGTTTGTTTTACCTTGTGACTGGTAACTATTTTGGGAGTCACTTTTATGTAGCATAGAAGGGTTTATTCTTACGTCGTGTAGAGGCTCCAGAAGAATAAAAGGTCAATCGTATATGTTCTCCTCTGTGATTGATGCATTTTATTTGTATTAAAATGGTGGTCTACCAGTAATTTATCTCTTACTGAGTTGGGGTACCTTCCACGAGAACTTATAATGTCTATATGTATGATGTTGTTCCTTACGTTCTTCATTTTTTCTCTATACAGAGTTTTTGTTTATAAAAGATTGAACTTCTTGATTCGCAATGCTATTTCCTTTTTCAAAGTAATCGTTTAATTCTTTAATAAAATGGGTATCCTTTTATTAATGGTGGGACTCTTCTTGTTGCGAGGGTACCCACCAGAAGTTCCAGGAACCATTCTCCCCTTGGCAAGCGTCGATTACAAAACCAGGCACAGCAACTGGAGGCTGTGGTTTTTTTGGCCCTTAAGTTAAGTAGCCCAACATAGTTGTGGTTATCAAACTATACCTTCCATTTTACAATTTAAAGTTCTACTCTGTACTTTACTAATGTTTTCCTATGGTGGCCAAATGCAGGGATGCCCACTTCATAGCATAGGTACCGGCCTATGCTCAATGTGACAAAGGTACTCAGGTTCCAAAAAAAATGCGGCTCTCAACTCACTTCTTAAATCAAGAATGGAGGTCATGATTCTGTTCGTAGCTTTTGGTTGTTAGAAGTAACATTTCTTATGCACTGATCTCCTGTGCCGGATGTCTGAGGGGTTAAATCCTGTTTTGTTTTTGTTAAAGATCCATTTAAGGCTATATATATATACATACATATATATATATATATATATATATATATATTCATATATATATATATATATACATATATATATATATATATATATATATATATTCATATATATATATATATATACAGAATCGAGCTTGATGTAGGAAAGGACTGATAACCCAAATACTACAAATGGTGAAACATCTCTAAATTTACTCGTGTGGGAAACTCTTATATATGTTAAGCTTAGAAATGGAGGGACATTATTTTCTATTTGGAAAAAAAGCTTATCCTCGACATTCTTAACATTACTTTTGTAATATAAAGGTATTCGGAAATATTTAAAACAATTATAATAGCCATCATTACTGGACTTTGTTGATGCTTGTATGGATAGTCTCTTGTTATTGAAATTGTTTATTTGGAATTTACCCCAAGGGGGATCGTTCGGAGGTAGGGTTTCACATTCCAAATCTCTGCATTTTTTTGTAGTTTATTGTCCTCTCGATAGACTGTATCCTATGAATCAATTGCATTACTCTGTAATTTTCGAAATATCTTTCTGTAAAATGCGAAGCAATTGTTTGATAGATATTCAAAATGGTAATGCCACGTTGATGATGTTTCAGCAAAATCATTGATTCACTTTCCTGTAGTATGATCCTAGCATGATTATATTGTCAGGTTTAGGGTAGTCTTACTTGGATTTTGTTCATTCCCATATGCTTCATCATTCTAGACTATATATGTG
>CBVK0102475320.1:19507-31058 GCA_900067695.1 Picea abies
TTGGATTTTGTTCATTCCCATATGCTTCATCATTCTAGACTATATATGTGAATTATGTTTCTTTCCTTTTTTTGGAATCAAATTACAGAATGAAATATATATATGCTTATAATAGTTCTATTCGTTCATTTATACATATTCGATTCTTCTTAAATTTTGATTTCGGGAAATAATTCCATAATTAAATCCTACAGTCTAATTACTGCATTCTATGAGGATATCATATGTTTTTATTTACATACAGGTTCTAATTCCATAGTAGAGGATTTCTTAGGGGATGATTCCATAATTTATTTGTAACTATTCGATAGTTAAGAGGACTGTATAATTCATGAATTCAAACAGCCTTTGTCTAGTTTATTGCATGCATACCAACTTTATGGATTCCACTATATCAATAACCAATTCATCCAACAGAGGGAGAATACTAAAATTTAGATATAGAAAAATACTTACAACAATTATATGATCATTAAAAAAGATACTAGAATCCCATTTTCATTTATCTATAACATGTACAGTACATCTAATATAAAATCATTCAGACATAGTAGCATGTATGAACTAAACTCACGGGGAAACAAAGGGAACAACCACGTTCCTCCCAACTATAGAACCGAGCTACCACGATCACTTTCCCGATTCACCCCCTTGCCTGACCATGAGTCCATAAGGGTGAAATTGGAAATCCCTCTACAACATTGTCCTTCAATTCATTAATTCCCCCTTGCCTCACACTTCTCCAGTGTACATAACAACAAATGGAAAAAAGGGAAATCAATAGTCTCTTTCCTAGTGTACTTGGCAGCATCCTGCCGCCTCACATATGCCTATTTGTTGTTTGCCTAGGTCTTTTTCCCTCCGTAGGGAATTTTCTCAGCTTCCTAAATCCCTAATTTTCAGGGGCTACCAATGGAAAAATCACTAATTTTCCACTTGTAAAAATCATCCTAGGGGTAGTTCCAACATGTTCCCCACTCATGGAGTCATGGTCAGCTACTCTTAACATGGTTGTTCCATTTTTCCTCCTGCAATCAATATAAAATATTATGTTTTTAAACAAGTGTTATTGTCAAATAGTTAGTTGGGTCAAATCAGATCTCTACCCAACAGTCATAATAATTTATTACAATCAAAAAATTCAAAATTTGGAATTGGCATAAATGGCAAAAATTTTCCAAATTCGAATTTACTAAAAACGGAAATAAATTTCCAGCAATTTAAATTTTTCAAAATATTTTTATTTTGGGGGATGTCACATCCTTTCCCCCTTCAATAAAACACTGTCCTCAATGTTCATTCCTTTCTTGGAATAAGATTGGATGAGATTTCCACAAATCTCTCTGCAATTCCCAAGTGGCCTCCTCAGGGACAATGTGCTTCCATTGCACCTTTACCTAAGCAATGGCTTTGTTCTAAAGTGTTATTTCTCTCTAGTCTGGAATGCGTAGAGGTTCCACTTGGAATTCACCTTTGGGTTCCACCTAGAGTTCACCTCTGGATTCCACCTGTACCAAGCTCTAATCAATCATATGAGTAGCATCATGAACATACATTTTCAAAAAAGAAACATGAAACACATTATGAATTCCTCGAGTCGTTGGCAGTGCTAGTTGATATGCTACGGGTCCAATTCATGCTAGTATCTTGAAGGGCCCACAGAACTTGGGTGCTAGCCTGACATAGTTTCCTAGCTTCAAAGAGATTTTTCGAGCTTTGACCTTCAAATACACATGGTCTCCCACTTGAAACTCTAAGTGTCTTCTTTTCTGATCTGCATAGCTCTTCTACCTGTCCTGTGCTTCCTTCAATTTGTGTTGTACCTTTCTTTCCATGTTCTCCATTTCTTGGAGCATCTCTGGTCCAACCATGAGTCTGTTAGCCAGGTTATCCCAACTAATTGGAGTCATACACTTTGTTTCGTACAATACTTCAAAAGGGATCAACTTTGCTGAAGTTTGGTACCCATTGTTATATGCAAATTCTACCAAGTGCATATAATCCTCCCACTTGTCTGGTTTTATCCTTATGTACATGCAGAGCATATCCTCTATGATTTGGTTTGTCCTTTCTGTTTACCCATCCGTTTGTGGATGATAACTCGTACTGAAATTCAAGTTGGTATTTATCCCTACAAACAATTCCTTCCAAAAGGTGGATGTGAATTTTACATCTCTATCTGAAATCCCCATTTTAGGAATACAATGCAGTCTAAAGATTTCTTTCATGAATATTTCAACAATGTTTATAGCTTTAAAAGTAGACTTTACAGGATTAAAGTGTCCTGACTTACTGAGTTTATCGATTACAACCATGATAGTCATAAAGTCATTATGTTTTTGAGTTTTAGGAAAACCTGTTATGAAGTCAAGTGATATAGTCTCCCATTTCCATTCTGGTACTGGTAATGGTTGTAATAGGCTAGCTAGATGTTGGTGCTCGGCCTTAACCTATCAACAATATTGGCACCTAGCTAAGTAGTCTGTTGTTTCACCCTTCATATTAGGCCATTAAAATGGTTTCCTAAGTGTTGTTATCATTTTCTGGTAACCTAGGTGGCCAGAATACAGTTTCTTATGCACTTCATCCAAGATTGTTAATTTTAACCCTGTTGAATCTGGTATGTAAAGTCTGTTTTTAAATCGTAGTAGTCCCTTCTCATCGATACTTAGATATGGTTTATCTGAGTTCGCGGTATTGTTCAGTAATTCTACCATTATTTTCGTATAGTTTTCGTCATCAATACCTGTCTTCCTTATTCTTTCTTCGAGATCACTTTCTCACCTGCTAATATTCATCTCAAATAATCCATGGATTCTTCTACTTAAAGCGTCTGCTACTTTATTATCCTTTCCCTTGATATGTCTGACCTTGAAATCAAATTCACTCAAGAAAGCTAACCACCTTGCCTTCCTTTCATTAAGATTTGGTTGGTTAAACATATATTTCACCCCGCTATTGTCAGTTAATAATAGGAATCTTCTACCCATTTTGTAGTGTCACCACATCTTTAAGGCGTGTATTACTGCTGCCAATTCTAGGTTATGAGTGATGCAATTTCTCTCATGTTATTTTAATTTTCGGGACTCATAACAAATAACGTGTCCTTCCTGAGTTAGGACACCACCTAGCCCTTCTTTACTTGCATCAACACATACGGTGAAGTCTTTATCTGGGTCTGCTACTTTCAATATGAGTGTCATTGTCAATAATTCCTTTAGTTTGTTGAAGTTGTCTTGACACTTCTCTAACTAGTTAAAAATGGTTCCTTTCTTTTCTAATGATGTGATAGGGTAGGCTATCTTGGAAAACCCTTCTAGAAACCTGTGGTAATATTCGGTGATTCCCATGAACGACCATATATCCGCTACATCTTTAGGTACCGACCATTCCATAATGGCTTTCGTCTTTTCTGGGTCTATGGCAATGCCCTCTACTAAAATTACATGTCCAAGATATTGTATTTCTTTCTAATAGAAGTCACACTTGTTGAAATTGGCGTACAGTTTATGCTTCCTTAACGTTTGTAGAACTATTCTTAAGTGTTCCTCATGTTTGTCCTCCATCTTTGAATAGACCAGGATATCGTCGATGAATACTACCATGAACTTGTTCAAGTACTCACTGAAAATATTGTTCATTAGGCACATAAATGTGGCTGGGGAATTAGTGAGTCCGAAAGGTATGAATACAAACTCGTAGTTTCCATATCTTGTCCAAAAAGTTGTTTTGTTTATGTCCTCGTCTTTTATCCAAACTTGATGATAATCGGATCGTAAATCCAATTTTGAAAAGATCTTTCCCCCCCCCCTACTTGATCGAACAGATCATTTATCCTTGGTAAGGGCTATTTATTCTTAATATTCATTTTGTTCAGTTGTCTATAATCGATACATAATCTTAGAGTATCGTCCTTCTTTTTCCCAAAGAGGATTGGTGCTCCCCAAGGTGAGACACTCGGTCTGATATACTCTTTGTCCAACAATTCCTATAATTGTATTTTTAATTCTATCAGTTCTGGTAGACTCATCTGGTAAGGTGCCTTTGAGATAGGGGCAGAACCGAGTAACAGATCTATGGATAATTCTATGTCCCTTCTAGGGGGTAATTCTGGTATCTCATCCATAAACATGTCTCTGAAATCACATAGGATAGAAAAGTCTTCCAACTTTGGCTTATCC
Organism: Picea abies; assembly: GCA_900067695.1. Classification (NCBI taxonomy): domain Eukaryota; kingdom Viridiplantae; phylum Streptophyta; class Pinopsida; order Pinales; family Pinaceae; genus Picea; species Picea abies. The sequence goes on from CBVK0102475320.1 coordinate 23,689, forward strand.
TCCTTTTCTGATAGATTTATCACTTGGATGGCATAAAATTGACATCCCTTTCTCATACATTTCTTTAGTTGCATCACTGAAATTTGTCTTACTGATACCGGTTTTGGTATACTTTGGGTTGTCCTGGTAGTGCCAGAATCATCTTTATAGCTAAGTATATTTGTATAACAATTTAATATTGATTTGTGTCGTTCCAACCAATCCATCCCAATAATCATATCGCAAGATCCTAGTGGTAGGATGTTCAGATCGATCCTTATAGTTTGACCATCTAAGATGAACTCAAAATCTGAAATATAGTCAATTACTTTCCTTTTAGTACCTCTCACTAGTTGCACAAGCCATGATTTTGCATTCTTCAGTCTCTTAAGTTTATTTGACTCTACTAACTTCGGAGTAATATAACTTAATGTTGCTCCAGGGTCAATTAAACTAGAAATTAAAGTGTCATGGAGTTTACATTAGATTTCTACCATCAAGGACTAGTGGTCAGCTTGTTGGCCATCAATGGCTGCATTTATCCGATGTAGGCTCTTGCCCACGTCTCCCACTGTCGAGGATTCTTGTAGGTTATGAACAATAGTTCTATTTTTTGAACTAAAACATGGGAAGTTCCTCCTGAGATGAGGCTCTCCACATTCCCAACACTTTAATGGCTCAAGGGAGCTTTCCTAAAGCCTCTTCATTCCCAAGTTTTTCGGTTTTTCGCTGCCTTGCGTATTCGGAGAATTCAAGTAAAAATCCTTTCTCGAAAAACTCTTTTTTGTATTTCAATAAGGAGATGGCTGGTACCCCTTCTTCCGCTGGTGCATTCTATCTTGTTTCTTATCCTTCTAGGCTTTGGGAAACTCTACCTGCTTTTTATACTGGTCATAACACATTTGTGCTTTTCTGAATACTTCGCTCAAGGATTTGGGGTTGTCAAACTCAATTCTGTCCTTGCAGGAATGTGGTAGACAACTTAGAAATCATTGAATCCTTATTTTATCCTCTCGGATGTACGGTATGAAACTTAGTAGATCCAAAAATTTATTTATAAGGTCCTCCATCATCATCTATCCGAGTTGTAGCTCGTAAAATTCTTTCATTTTCCTTTCATAATAATTTTCAGAAAGGTATTGTTTTTTGATATACTTCTTAAAGTCAGACCATTCCAATTGTTTCTCCTTTAGTCCCATGGCCAATTTCATATCTTGCCACCAAATATTGGCCTTCCCTTTCAGATTGTAGATGGCCATCCTGACCTTCATGTTGCTGGAATAGTTGTAGATTTGGAAGTATTATTTGATGTCCAACAACCATGTCTCTGCTTCTTCTCCTATCCTGGATTCTCCATCAAAGATAGCGGGTTTAATCTTTTTAAACTCTCCTTCAAGGTGGTCTACTTGTTTTATTTTTCTGTCCACTTTAGTTCCATCCTCAGCTGGAGGTGTTCCTTTAGACGAACTGTCTCCTTTTTCTGTTTCTGGCCCTGAGTTCTTGGAGGCTCTCTTGCTGACTTCTTCATCATTATTTTTGTCTTTTGGGATTTTTTTGGTCACTATGCTGAGCAATAGGACTTCGTTTATCTCCTGTTGTTTTTGCTATGCCTTCTTCGATTTTTCATTGTCAGCTTTAAAGATTTTTAGCTCAACTATCAAGTTCCTCATTGTTTCCAACACTTTTGTGGGTGAGCTTCCGTCAATGTTCTGCCTTGTATCTCCAGGAGGTCTTTGTTGTGGATTTCCTTCCATCTTGTTTTCTACATTGTCCTGAGTTTCCATACTCAATCACCAAAACAGAAAAAAAAAATTGTCTATAACCAAACGATTGATTAGTTTGTTTATTTAAAACAAAATATATACTAAGCACTACAGTGGTCCTATTCGGGCCCAGTGTTGTAACTTTTGTTCTGATACCATATGTAATGTGCCTCAATTTATCATTAAAAAAAAATTCTTTGGTACATTATTCACTAATTATCCAATGTTTACCATCTCGTATGATGGTTACTTACATTTCCTTTTGGCTTGGCATAACCCTTTGTCATACTAACTTAACACGTAAGAGAGGTTCCATCAAATACAAGCATTTTTCCTAACTCCTATTGTAACAACCAAATATTTCTAAACGTCATTAAATTTCATAAACAATTTATTGCGTAAACTGAAACAATAACTTCCTAGCATAATATTGATTTTCATAACAACAACTTTAGTAACTTAGATTTATCAATAATACTTATTTCATGGCAGAATGAAATAAATACATAACTTGACAAAGTACCTGGTTCTGATGCTAATTTTTGTTGCCTCTTTGCCTTGATGTTGCTTTCCTGCTACCTGATACATAGATCAACCCTGCCACAAACAAGAAATAACTGCCCAAAACTATTGTCCTCCCTACCAACTAGGAAAACTACCTAGCTCCAGGATATCTACGGATATCTTGGCCCCCGTGCCCAAAACCTCCAGCAACTCGGTGCCTCAACTGATCAAAATTCACTACCAGAAAACTCTCTGCTCACAGAAAATGTCATAGTCCTCTGCAAAAAGAATCCATCCTCCATCAAATGATCCTCCCATCAGCCTTTCCCCTTCCCTTATTCCTCCTTCGTCGACTCATCCAGTTACTCCTCCAACCACCCTCCATGTCTGTCCCTTCTCCCTCCTTTAATGTTTTATCTTCTCGGGATTCATAGGCTCCCTCTCTGCATACATAACCATTTTTTTAACATTTTTCATTGATCTTTTAAATTTATTTCTCAGGTCATTAAATGTGATCTGTAGTTAGAGTATTACTTGGTTAACCACAATTATTTTCTTTAATAAATTTTACTTTATAATCTTTAAATATTTATTTAATTAGGGTCGTTACATACACCCACCCTTCAAGAAACTTCATCCCAAAGTTTAAGGTATCTGATGGTACAAAGGAAAAGAGCATGGTTCACACATTCACAATAAGTAACCGACATTATCAGCAAGTAAGTCAAGAAAGCTCATACATACTAGTGTATATGTACAAGAAATGCATGTGTAGCTAGTACATGCAAATCTCATGCATGTACTAATAATTGAAACTGTCATCCTTTAATAACTTATGTATGCATTCAATCCAATCAACAAGACTAATCTTTTATAAAAGACAACAATCAAATAATTGTGTGAGAAATCATTTAATTACAATTGTCCGGTTCAATAATTTATTTTAAACAACTGTGGTTTAGTTACATAATAATGAATATTCATATATACACATTTCTTTTTTTTTTAAAGGAACGACATCAAATTCCACCACAAGACAGATCTACATATTGTCACAACTATTACTACTCATCCTTCCTCCCTAACCTACTTCCAGCTCCATTCCTATCCTTCCTCTGCTAAACTATCTTGGAGCATCAACTATATTGACCTAACTCCAAATAGAACCTGTAAGTGGAAGTGTCACTATCTTGACCAAGCTTCCCTAGCAGGCAACTGACAGTCATCATCACACATCTTAGGGAGCATGAACTAGCACTGTTCTCCCATGACTTCAGGTTTTGGAGGATACACGGTGGGAAATGTCTCCACCCCTCCTAACAGAACCAGGGTCAACACCCTACAATGGAGGATACACGGTGGGAAATGCCTCCACCCCTCCTAATAGAACCAGAATCAACACCCTACAATGGAGGATACATGGTGGGAAATGCCTCCACCCCTCCTAACAAAACTAGGGTCAACACCCTATAATGGAACATATAGGGGCACCGTGTTGCTGGAGGTTTTGTCATCATTTATTCGATTTTGGGCAGTGTTAGTACCAAAAATCATGCACTACTTCCACATATCATAGCAATGCATCCAAATCAATATAAATTGCACATACAATATTCATACCATAATGTTTCTCGGTTAGTGGTTCTGATATCCAGTTTCATCATCATTATCACTTGGCTATTTCATAGCCCATAACCTGTAGATTAGTCTACGACACAAACTCATACATTTCTATGCATTATCATCATATAATGGCATACTATCATTGCTTCAATTTGGTATCGTTGTACCAATACATTTACCTCAAGTGTTTCTCATTAGAATTTGATTTCACAATATCCCATAATTCATACTTGTCACCCATTCACAAGATTATCATTTACCCAAAATAGATTTCATCGTATCCAACATCATTCTAATATTATTTAAACATTCAACAATTTCACTTTCTCACAATATGTCGCATCATATACATCATTTTCAATAACATTTAAACATTTGTAAAATTTACATTCACATAATAGATCGCATTACATGCATTATCATCAACAACATTTTAAACATTCATTACAGTTCATAAGTTTAAAGTTTATGTGTATCACTTAATAATTTCATGGTGACTAGGAAATAAAGTGTATAGGCCTCAAGTAATCCTGGCTGTCTAAATTAAAAGGTAGTGTTACATACACCCCACCCTCGAGAAACATATTCTTGAGGTGGTCAAAATAGCGAGGGATAATCTCGTTGTAGTGTCTCGGCGTCCTCCCAAGTAGCAGATCCTGGACTATACTTGTCCCACTGGACCTTAACTTGGTCTACCAAATGGTTTCTGAGCTGTCGGACTCTACAGTCCAGTATGCATAATGGTTCTACCGTGAGGGTTCCCATGTCCGATACCTGCAATTCTTTCCAATTTAGTTTATGTGATTTATCAGCAACATAATGACGCAAAACAGATACATGAAATACATTATGATTTTTATGCAAGTGGGGTGGCAGTACGAGACGATAGGCAACGGGTCCAATTTTCTTTTGGACCCTAAATGGCCCTATAAACAGAGGTGAAAAATTTTTCCCCTTCTCGAACCATATAGTACTCTTATTAGGCCTGATATGAATGAAAACCTGGTCCCCCACTTCATAACTTCGGTCGGTCCTGTGTGCATCTGCATAACTTTTCTGTCTATCCTGTGCTTCCTTTAGCCTCTGCCTAATCTGAATCACTTGTTCCTCCATTTCCTGAATCAATTTTGGCCCAACTGTTACTCGGTCTTCTAGTCTATCCCAACTCAATGGTGTTCTGCATGGCCTTCCATACAAAGCTTCGTATGGTGGCATTCCAATGGAACTATGATAACTGTTATTGTAGGCAAATTCTACCAAAGGTAGGTACTTCTCCCACTGGGTTTGATTATCCATTACATACATCCTAAGCGTGTCTTCCATAACTTGATTTACTCTCTCAGTTTTCCCATTTGTTTCAGGATGATAAGTTGTGCTTAAGTTTAGTTGAGTCCCCAATGCTGATTGCAAACTTGTCCAAAATATAGAAGTTAATCTGGAGTCCCTATCTGAAATAATCTTCTTTGGTACTCCATGCAAATGGATAACCTTGTTTATGAACACTCGTGCCACATCAATAACATCGTAAGTCTTTCTAACTGGAATGAAATGAGCACTCTTGGTTAACCTATCCACCATCACAAGAATGGCATTGTGTCTTTGAGATGTGAGCAGAAACCCTACAAAAAAATCCATTGAGATGACTTCCCACTTGGACATAGGGACATCATGTGGTTGTAGGAGGCCTGCCAGGTGATGGTGATTGGCCTTCACTTGTTGACACTCTAGGCATCCAGTGACGAAATGGACTACATCGCGCTTCATGCCTACCCAAAAGAAAAGTTTCTTCATCTCCGCATACATCTTCTTCACACCTGGATGTGCGCAATAAAGTGCTCTATGGGCTTCCTTCAGTATGATGCTTCAAATATCCCCATTCTCCAGGATGTACATCCTTCCTCAGTATCTCAACAATCCATCTGTTTCTATATTATATCCTTCATACTTTGGGTCTATTTGCCTCCCACTCTGGAGGTCTAAAGTAACCTTTAAATACCAACTGTCTCCTAGTAGTTGTGTCAACACCTGTTCCCTCAGATTGGCCTTTAAGGGTACCAAGGAGAAGATACGTGGTCTCCTACTCAAGGCATCTGCGACCACATTTTCCTTTCCCTTTATGTATGAAATACCAAAATCATACTCACTCATAAATCACTCCATCTCCTTTGCCTAGCATTCAAATCTCTTTAAGTGAAGAGATGTTTTAAACTTTGATCGTCCGTTTTGAGCTCAAAATTTCACCCCACAAGATAGTGCCTCCAAAGTTTCAGAGCTAGCATTACAGCTGCCAACTCTAAATCATGAGTCGCGTATAACTCTTCGTGCTTCTTTAACTTTCTTGATGCATAAGCTATCACTCCTCTATCCTATATTAGCACAGCCCCCAACCCTTGTTTCAAGGCATCCGTGCAGACCATGAAGTCCTTTTCCATATCTGGCACTCATAGAATTGGCGTACTAGTTAGTAACCTCTTAAGCTCAATGAATGTGCTATCACATTCTTCTATCCACTCATACCTGACCCCCTTGCGTTGGAAAGTGGTGATGGGTTTCACTATTTTTTAGAATCCTTCCACAAATCTTCGGTAATAACCCACTAGCCCCATGAAGCTTCTCACCTCATGTGCATTTTTCGGCACTGGCCATTCCAGAATGGCCTTTACCTTTTCTCGTTCCACCGAGATTCCTTTGCCCAAAATGATATGACCTAAATAGTGGATCTCTTTCTAGAAGAAGGAACACTTCAACAACTTCCCATACAATTTGTTCTCCCTAAGGCAAGACAACACTATTCGCAAATGTTCCTCGTGTTCTCTTTCATTCCTGGAATAGATGAGAATGTCATCCAGAAAAACTTGTACAAAATGGTCTAAGTACTTCTGGAATACGTCGTTCATGAGGCTCATGAACACTGCTGGTGCATTGGTCAATCCAAAAGGTACTACAACAAACTTGTAATGTCCAAACTGAGTCCGAAAGGAATTTTTCGGGATATCACCTTCCTTAATCCTTAACTGATGATACCCAGATCGCAAATGGATCTTTGAGAATACCGCTGCTCCTTTCATCTGGTCGAAGAGTTCATCTATTCGTGGAACTGGGTACCTATTTTTCACTATAGCACAGTTCAAGTCCCTGTAGTCTATACACAGTCGTAAGGATCCATCCTTCTTCTTTACAAAAATTACTAGTGTGCCCTAAGGTGAGACACTGGGCCTTACTAGCCCTAAGTCTAGTAACTCCTTCAACTGCATTTGTAATTCACAAAGTTCTAGAGCTGTCATCCAATACGGAGTCTTGGATATTGGTTCTGCACCAAGTTTTAGGTCAATAGTAAAATCAAGCTCCCTCTCCGGAGGTAACCTTGGTAACTCGTTCGGAAAAACATCCTGAAATTCTGACAAAACTGGGTATTGATCCAATGAGGGTCCCTTCCTTTCTTTCACTGCCTCCACTACATAAAGTCAACACCCTTGTCTCAAGCATCACTTAACCTTCATA
>CBVK0102475325.1:0-10388 GCA_900067695.1 Picea abies
CCTGGAAGACTCAGTGTGGCAACATATGGAGGACCAAAGTTTCCAAATGAAGGAAAGGTATAAGGTTCCCCAGAAGAAGGGGTTCCTCCATTGGTACTCCCAGGATTTGATGCCATTAACACTGACTCGACCTAAGGTCCACCAAATAAAACAAACAACACATGCTAAGAATCTAAGAAGCAAACAATCAAACAAACCTTCCTATGATGAAACCACTAGTTGGTGATGAAATCCAACGTCGCGAGATCAAAATAGGAAGGGGCAGGGATAGAGCAGGTGGATCAGTTACATTGGAGACCTTCTTAATGGACTTACGCCTTGGTGCAAGCTTCCATGAAGTAATTGTGGATTTACCCTCCAAGGAGCCGGAGTGATTTTGACCAACGTCTGTTACAGGTACCGTGAAGACTTTCCCCTTCACAGTCACCTTATGTAAGAACCTAGAAAGATAGGCCACTAAGGTTACCACCAACAACAATAAAGCCTGGGGGGACAGTCGACAGTCCGATCCACATGCAAGGGCAGGGTATCTAGCCCGAAATCAACTCAAAAGGCTTCCACTCATCATTGTGGGTATACCTCTGAGTGATCCCTGTAATACGTGCAATCTCTACACCGATATCAATAAAGCAGGGTGAGTAACTCTTCCAACATGAATGCGACCTCGTGCTTGACCCTTGTGTGAGAAGGGCTTCCCAGGACAAGATGTTGCAAATGGAATTTAACACTCCTTAACACAAGATGCTATTGTGTGTTTGATAGCTTTGGAAAGTTATCCTTTCAACCTATTCCAAAGCCCTACACCTTAAACTAATGTAGGTTTGCTAACAAATATGTAAAAAGTCTGATAAATTTTAGTTAAGCGTTGATTTTAAAGGCTGTTGTTTACTCAGAGGGTGTACGAAATTGAAACTAATGGAATGATGACTCAATTCCCAAAAATATGCATGAAATATGATAAGCAATCATTTCTTTTCAATGAATACCTATTTAAGGGAAGGAGGAAGAGTCGTTTTCACTATCAAACACTTGATAAGGAATGCCCCCAATCAATTTCATTCTCAATCAAATCCAATATGATGTTACAACATTTTAGAAATGCAAACTAATCATTAAGATGTACTTTTGTCATTTGTATGCGAATGATAATCAATTCAATGCATAATTTCTCCTTCCAACTAACCTTTCAGATCAAGGAGATTCAGACAAGAATATGCATATTTCGCACAAACAACACACCCTTTTGCAATCAAACAAGAGAAAGAAAATCAAAAATGGAAAAAGGAAGGAGAAAGAAATTGGATCAAATGACCTCAAAGAACCAAATGAGAAGAGTCACAGACTTCTAATGTCCTTCACTAGAGTTCCCACTCAGTCGGATAGGAGAGAAGAAAGCAGGGGATCGATTTCAAACTCTCAACAACAAAAACTCAAAAACAATGAAGAAGGGCATAAAATCTAAGCAACAAGGTGTTTATTTCTCATGAGGAGGGATGCCAAGGTTCAAAGGAAGAAGCACTAAATCACAAGACAACTCAACAAATGAAAGAACAGGGTTTTAACCTCAAGAAATGCAATTTTTTGAAGGGATTTTGAGAAAAAGGGGCTGGCGCTCTGGTGTAAAGGACACCAGGGCATTATAAATCTCTTTCCAACACTCTAAGGGAACGTTGACACCCTGCTAACAAGGCAGGGGAGTGTTGGTGCCCAAAAACTCACAAAAATGTCCAAAAAACCTTAAAACTTAGTCAAATTTTGACAAAAAAGCTGAGTGTGATGGGGTAAAGAGTCAATCAGCAAGTGAAATCAGATAAATGGGGTGAACAAGGTTTGAAAACAATCAAGTAAGACAATGTCTATGAGGAAGGACAAAACTAAGAAAGTTCTTATTCGATCCCCAGTGGAGTCACTAGTTTCTGTTGTAGGAAAATCTCCCTGTGGACAGGTAGATTGCCTCAAAGAGATAGACCCTTAAATCTAAGATAGGAAGTTCTTAACGTGGACACCGACTTCCTTTCAAATCTATAAAAACTAATACATGAGAAGGAAGGAGAATAGAAGTACCTCTTTATCGATGTTTTTCCCTGCACGCTCCGAGTTGAGCTCCAATCTTTCACTCCCCGACGAGCTCTGTAGACAAACAAAGTACAAACACTTCCTACTCTATTGATATTATCTTGAAAATAGATCTATCTATCAATGATAATTTCATGTAAAATCAGACACAAACTAGAAAGAAACAGGGCAGGCAAATTATATTAATGAGGACAAAACATTGCTTACAACCATAGATGAATTGCAACAGCTCTGCCAAGTCCTCCTTGTCTACCCCTTGCTCAAAATATCCATGATATGAATGATGATAGCATCACCGATTTCTCCCTATGAGATCATAGGTCTCTTGCTTCCAAAATATCTCTGTTCCGGCACCACTTATGAGATCATAAGTTTGGTGTGATTCTCTCTTTCCAGTCCTCTTTCACCATTAGAAAGCTTGCTTATATAGCCTTGGAGAGGCTTTAACCACTTGAGATATCCTTGGGGAAGTTGAGGATTTGCCTCCTTCAATTGAGGATCTGCCCTAAGATCATGGATGGACTAGGGATTTGAATCCAACTGCCCCATTCATCTCAACAACTTAACTACTGCCCAGAATAGGTAGCGCTCCCTCAAAAGGACCATCAGAGCATTGTATCACTCCATAGTAGGATTTAGGGGGGCACCAACGCTCTTAAAATCCATAGCGCACCCTCAAAAGGGCCAGAGGAGATTTATAACGCTCCCTGACAGTGTAAGGGGGAGCGTCGACGCTCCCACAAGAGGTATAGGGGAGCTCTCTCCTTCAAAAGCTAGTTTTTTGAGTGTTTTCAGATGGCAAAAGGTTTGCAAGCCTGCTGACTCATTTCTCCTCTTCCAAATCAAATATTTGAGGTGTTTCAAGTGTCCTTCTCATGTCATTATAGGCATGACATAGGCATCATGACAGTATGCTTTCTCCGACACTTGCAATACTTGTGAGCAACATGTGACACTTGCAACCTTGTGAGCAAAATGTGACACTTGTGACCTTTGTAATGACGACACTTGTGACACTATCAAAGTGAGTATTTTTTATGTGTAACACTCTCCTCAATAGGCTCCTCGATCCCTATGAGGCTAACTAGATCACACCAGGCTCCCCATCCTATGATATAACCCTCAGGATCGAGTTGCTCACTACTTCCCTAGCTCACTAGCTTACTAACTAGTACAATTCTTACAATTCTCTACCATCTCTTGTCCTCTTCTTTATCTCCCTCTCTTGCTCTGTCTCTCTCTCTCGGTTCATCCTTACTTCCTCTAAGTACTACCTATTTATATTATCGGCTCATCATCCATTACAATACATTACAAAAAACCTAACCCTAGCGTCGTTAGGTCTTCCTTGCATGCACGCCTCGCTTGCTTCCTTGCATTCTTCCTTTACATAGGCTTCTCTTCCTTCCAGCTGTCCTTTCCTCCTTTCATGCTTCTCTTCTAAAAACTAGACTTTTCTCTTGACTAGGTCTGCATCCAACAAACACCACTATGGCACGCTGGATTCTCTTCTAGTGCACATTATTTGAGTTATAAAAAGTATATCATGTGTAAATTATCATTCATTCATTTAGTTAATGAGAATTCTTCCATTATTTCTCTCATGTTTCTCTTTTCTCATATTTTTTCTACAAACTGTGTATGTAATTTTCTAGCTAGATATTTTCTGTGCAGGTTTAACACATTTACATGGTATTAGATTCGACATATTGTTAGGAAAAAGACACACCAGATTCTTTTTGTAGGTACCGAAGATTGAAGATAGCGGTAAAAATGGAAGTTCCAAAAGAATTCATTTTTACATTGTACAATTTCTTTTCATGGAAGGAAAAGATGATAGTGCATCTTTGAGGAAGATGATTATATAGGTTAACCATGGACATAGATACCGAACCCACATTAGCCATAGAAAAATCCAAGTATCTGAATCGAATGGATGAAAAGTTTGGAACTATTTGCAGTCTTATTTATCCTGAACTCCTCTTTCACATATCCTCCTGTACAACCCCCAATGAATCCTGGACCACCATGGAAGGGATTTTTGAGAAATATGACGAGATGAGGGGACACATGCTTGAGGTGAAATTTCTCACTTTGGATCCAAAAAGCTTCGACAATCTCCAAGATTTCTATATCAAATATAAGGATTCGCTGTCACAACTCAAGGCTTGTGGAGTTGATAAATCTAAGGAGGAGAAACAAATGGTTCTCATCATTCTATCCAAACTTGGTCTAGAATAGTCAGTGTTTGTATCCTTATTTCATTAAGTTATTCTCACCTCTAGAGCCACCTGGAAGATTCCCTCTTTAGAGGTCTTTATTGAATCTTTGACACAAGAGCAGAACAAGCTTATCAACATGGGAAAATTCAAAGGCCCAAAGGCGCATGAACTCACTGTGCATGATGGTAGCGGTCATCAAAGTCATAAATATAAAGACAAAGATTAAAGGAAAGAACATGCAATTCCAAAGAAGGAAGGGTATTCAAAACCATTCAACGATGTCTCCAGATCCAAAGGTGGAAAGGGAAGAAAATGGGAGAAATGCACTTACTGCCATAAAGGATTCAATCTAGAATCCACATGTATGCATAAACAAATATATCAAATGGCCCAAATAATTTAGCAAAACAACCTTGGAGATAACATCCCTGAGGGTTCCAAGAAGAATAAGTCAGAAGATCAAAATCTCAAGAAAGACAATTCTAGCCATGCTTTGATTTCCATAAACTCCTCTCTCGATGCTTGGATCATAGATTTAGGTGCATCACACCACATGGAAGCTACAACAAAAGTCTATTCTTCATTGGATGCATGCAAAGGTCCTCTTATTCTGGTGGGGGACAAATCTCTAGTCGAGGTCACCGACAAAGGAAGATTTGAAATCACAAACAAAAGCTTCAAGAATGTACTACACGTTCCCAAAATCTTCTTCAATCTTCTCTTCTTGTATCAGATGAAAAACTATCACACTAGAAAGAGAATCATATTCACACATAATGCAATGGATATCTATGACATGCAAATGAATTCCAAGGTTGCTATCAGTGAAGTAAATAATCAATCCAGACTCTACACATTTTCTGAATTTATTAAACCAGATTCTGCATTGCTGCTTACCCATGCTGATGAAAGTAGTAGGATATGGCACAAAAGGTTCGTGCATTTAAATTTCAGATATATGAAACAACTTAGAAAGAAGGGAATGGTTGATGGTCTACCTAACATCCACTTCTCCAAAAGAATTTGTGAGGGATGTGTTCTTGGAAAACACCCTCAAGAGAAATTCGACAAAGGAAAGACTTAGAAGGATTCCTTTCTTTTAGATATGATACATAGTGATATAATGGGCCCTTTACCATATCCATCAATAAATAAATCAAGGTACGTGCTCATTTTTGTTGATGATTTTTCAGGGTTCATATGGATTTTCTTTCTCAGGAAAAAATCAGAGGTCTTTCAACACCTCAAAGATTTCAAAGCCCTTGTTGAAACACATTCAGGAAAGAAGATTAAATTCCTTCCAAACAAATAACGGGGAAGATTATGTCAACCATGAGATACATAATCTTTGTCATGAGGCCAGGATTCAGTTTCAACACACGGTTCCTTATACTCCGCAACAAAACGGAGTTGCTGAGCAGAAAAATAGATCTCTAAAAGAGATGGCATATTGCATGCTACATGAAAAGTCACTTCCACAGAGATTATGGGTTGAAGCAGTTAATTGTGCAACCTACATCCAAAATATATCTCCCCATAGATTTTTCAAGGATAAGAACCCCTATGAGGCTTGGAGCAACCTCAAACCAGAAGAGACCCACTTTCGTATTTTCGGTTCACATGCATGGGCCAGGATTCCATCTGAGAATAGAAAGGAACTTGATCCACAAAGAAAAGAGTGTATCTTTGTTGGATGCCTCGATGGTTTGAAGGGATATAGACTCATTGATATTTCCTCAGATCGTCTCATCATTAAGCATATTGTCCAATTCAAGCAAAGTGTCTCACATGTACCTCAACAACCGCATGCATACACTTTTGTTCTTCCACCTATCAGAGATGATGAGCATGCACATGCTAAATCTTCTTCAGATGAGAGTTATAATTCAGAGGATTCATATGATTTACATACTGAGTCAGTATAGTAAGATGCAAAGTCAATGCATGCAGATGCAGTTGTAGATCCAGAGCTGAGGCCCAAGTGGGCCAAATCTACTCTTTAGGATACAGGGGATCTTGTTGGGGATCCAACTAATACTAGGAGGAATCGATCTGATTTTGAGGAGCCTCCTCTTGCACTCACTGCCACTGAACTGATGCCACCAAGTCATATTTTCTTCGTTTAGTATTTAGATCCATAGTCCTATGTTGAGGCTGCTGGAAATCCCTTTTGGGAATATGCCATGCAGGAGGAGTACAACTTCCTCCTTGAGAACCAGACTTGGGATTTGGCTCCCCTTCCTTTAGGAAGGAAACTTGTCAGGTGAATATGAGTCTACAAGACCAATAACATAGCAGATGGACATGTTAGCAGATACAAAGCCAAGCTAGTTTCCAAAGGCTTTAAGTAGCTGGATGACATTAACTATGATGAGACCTTAGCTCCAGTAGAAAATATGGATTCCATACTCTTTTCACTTTCCATTGCAACATTTAATGGATGGGAAGTCCATCTGATGGATGTGAAGAATGCATTTCTTCACGACTATATCTCTGAGGAGATCTATATGGAGCATCCCCAGGGCTTTGTGCAGGATTAATATTTGGTCTATCAATTGAAGAAGTCTCTTTATGGCCTCAAGTAGGCCTCGAGGGCATGGTATGCCAAGATGGAATCCTACCTGTTTTCATAGAACTTTGTACGTTGTAAGTCAGACCCAAATTTTTACATGTTTAGGAGGACTCATTCATTTCTACTCCAAGTTTTGTATGTTGATGATTTGTTGATCACTGATTGCTTGAATTCAATTATTGTTACAGTCAAGAGGATTCTTCATGACATGTTCTTGATATGGGTCCGCTACATTTCTTCCTTGGAATAGATATCAGTCAGGATGCATCAGGCATCAAATTGTCTCAGGCCATGTATGCACGAGATCTCCTTGAGATATTTCACATGAAAAAATGCAAGTATGCCCTGACTCCTTTCCTATTAGAAGTCAGACTTGAGGATGGATGTTACACATCATTTTTGTCACCCTTATGACCATTAATGATTTAAACCTATCCTTTGTCTTTAGAAGGATCAATGGCCTAAATTCCTGAGGAAATAAGGGAGAAAAACTTTTCCTGAGAGAAGAAGTTGTATTTTCCTTTGTAAAAACCCTATTAAGGAAGGTAGTCGCAGGATGCACTATATATAGGGTGCGACGATGCCTGATCATCGCCCCCTACTCTAAATCTAGGCTGCAACGTCTCCGTAGGCCGCACTATACTTAAGGTGCAACGATTTTCATACGTAGGAAAAACGAGCATCTTCTCGATGCTTCAAGAAGGAGAAGCTTTTATAGTGAGGTGGCCTCCGATTGGTTTGGATCTTACTCACTTTTCTGATTTAGTGGGCTCATCCTAAACTCCTCACCTTATCCTCTTCAGCTTATAAAAGGAGAGGAGATCTCATGGAAAAAGTTAGATTGGATTGAGTTTGAGTTTTTAGAGATTGGTAGCTTGGTTAGATTGGATTTGAGTTTTGCTTTGTCAAGATAGATTGTGAGAGACTTTTAGATATATAGTCTCAGAATTCTTGGAGCATAAGTGTGTGGGAAGAAAGGGACTATTGGAAGGGACCTTGCGACATCAAGGCTTTGGTTGTAATCTCCACTTTCACTTTAATATAATACAATGATATGTTTCTTTCCCATAAAACTTGTCTTGTTTTATTGTATGATTTCTTGATCACATGCATAAGTTCTTGTTGAGTATATTGGATTTATTTCACATTGGTTAGCTTGTGTTCCCTTGCTGATTCAATATCACAAGAGCACAAGAGTGGAGCTATAATGACAATGGCAAGAGGAAGCGACATTTAAACAATATGTTGCTTATCTCTTGTTATCTAGTAAAATCAATAGTTAGAGCTTAGGGAAAGCATCGTATTCTTTTATGTTTGTGATCTAAAAATGAAGAAGACTTGTAATCTTGAAAATATTTGCAAGTAAANNNACTTTGCAACACATCATTAATAGGATTTATTCATTTAAGACACAAATAAATAGCAGCATAATCAATGAACATAAGCACATAAACACAACAAATGATAAAGGAGTTCACCCCTCTCTTGGGCTACATCTCCTGGTCTAGCTTCCAATGGATCATTATTATTAATTGCTCAAAGTGATAAAAAACGTGCTTTACAATGCTCAAATTGACCAACAGACTGCTCCAATGGCTTCAGAGCATCCAAAAACCCATAGCTAGGCTTTTTCGGCACCTCGTTTGGCCAAAAAACGAAGAAGTTAGGCTTCCTGGAAGTCTCCTCTTCAATCTTGTTGTCTCTGCATCTACAAATTGCACCCCTCTTCATTCAACCTAGCACACACGCTATTTAAAGCGTAAAAACCCGGCACCGAACGCAAACGCGCCAACGGTGTGAACTGTAGGACAGTTATGGGCGTGCCAGCCCCTAATCGCCTAGCTCTCGGGCACATGGGTCCACGATATGACCTCGCGCAAATGTGAAAGGGCTAACCGTTCCATAGGCAAATAGCAATAAGACAAGTGGCAGGTCGTTCAACCGTTCAAACCACAACCCAAAACGCATGCGCGCCCGTTGTACTAGAGTCATATGACATGGTCATATGCTATGAGTGATATGATCGTGGGCTTCGTTATACATTCACGCACATTCACATAAATGGTCATATGGTAACACAATACAACCACGGGCCGGGACTAAGCCCTGACCCGACCCCCGTGCCAAATTTAAAACAATACAAACTTAAATGTATATTTGCCCACTCATATAACAAGGAACAAACGGTGGTATGATAGTCGGGCGGACTTTGTTAAGGCTTTACATGGTGGGAGGAGGTTCACGGTTAGAACCCCATGGAGTCCATAAATTTTGAACCAATAACCAATACAACGGTGCCACGTGGCAGCCCATGACTGGGCCACGTGGCACCACACCATTGGTACAATAAATGCCACGTGTTTCATTCCGAATCGACCACATCTGCCAATCCAAAACTGCCACATCACCTCTGCCACATCAGCATACAGACTCTGCCATGTTAGCCTGTATGAATTGTATGGATTGTACAGTCGACGTCCTTTTTTTGCCTGTTTAACGATTCGAACATATCGCGATATCTCTCGCCCCCGACGTCCATTTGAGATGAAACAAGCTGCATTGGGTTCGTAACGATGAGGCCTACGCTCTCGTTCGATTTGAAGTGATTCCGAGAACTTTGAAGTTTTGAGCAAAATTTGATCCCCTGATCACACCTCCCCATTGGGAAGCTTTTGGACCTCCAAAAGACTATTTTCAGTATATGTGAATATGAGGGTAAATTTCCCTCACCCTTCCAACCTCAATCCACTTGGCTTTTCTTGGATTGGTACCTTTAAGACCAACTCGAAGATACTCCACATTTCCTCGTTTTGAAATTCGCATTCTCCTGTCAAGGATGGTGTCTTCATGCAGTTCTGTAAGATATTCTGGGGAAAAATCATCTATAGAAGGAATCTGAACATGCTCTCCATGATCATCAATCAACGGAGGCTCATATAATTTCAAATTCTCAACATTAACAACTACATACATTTGCATATAAGGAGGCAAATCTAAACGAAAGGCATTGTTACCAATCTTGTTGATAATCTTGAAAGGACCATATCAAATCGGTTTCAATTTTTTACCTTCTCCTTTAAGCCTCTCCTTACTGATGTAAAGCCAAACTTCATCTCCAACTTGGAAACTGTGATCAACACAATGCTTGTCATGTCTCATCTTATACTTGGCTTGACTCTTTTCCCATCGATAGAAATATCCTTCCCAAAGATAAAATCTAAAGGATATTTGGGCAAATAGAGAAAACATGCTTCAAATGGTGACGTTTGAGTCGAAGAGTGCTTAGCTCAATTGTAAGCATGTTGAATGTAGTGTAAATGTTCATCCCAATGTTTAGGATGCTTACTACAATAAGCATGAAGAAGATACACCACTGTTCGATTTACCACCTCTGTCTGAACATCTGTTTGTGGATGAAAAGTTGTGCTCTTTTTAATTTTGGTGTCCATGAGTGCCCATAAAATCATCCAAAAACTTCCAACAAATCAAGAATCCCGATCAGAAATAATGGATTTAGG